>JASVEL010003351.1:0-106339 GCA_032618575.1 Nicotiana noctiflora
ATCGTGCTAAAGGGTAATATCAACTTTTAGGGTGAAATAGATTCCCATTTATTTCTGCTCATACGTTTATCAGCCATGGTTTCAATTAGAAGATCCAAGAGCTGTGACCATTTTCAAGAAGAAACCCTATGTGCTTCTGGCGTTTTCCACCATCTTGTTTCACTCCTCCAACAGCCACAGGTGCTTTTACTTTCTTAATTTTTTTCTCTTTTATTTCTTAATTTTTTCTTATTGTTTATTTTTTATTTTTAAATTTCCCTTTTACTTCTTGGAGGAGGTGGGGGGTGGGATATCGAAAAGAGTGTGTGTATGTGTGTGTGTGAGGTGGGGGGGGGGGGGCGGACGGAGGTTGTTACTTTGAGAAGATTTTGGGCATTTTGTACTTGTGAAGTATTTATTTAGCTAATTTAAGCTTGCCCATGTTGCTACTTTGTTATTTGACGAACCTGTTTATTTTTGTTTTTTCCTATTTTTTGTTTTATTTCTTGATTTGCCACTAATTTCTGCTTAGAGGGGTTGTTTATTTGTTTTTCATTATATTTCCCTTTTACTTATGGGGGGAGGGGGGAGTATCTGGAAGAGTGTGTGTGTGTGGAAGGGGGTGGGGGGTGGGGTGGGATCAAAGGTTGTTACTTTCAGAGATTTTGGGTATTTTCTGTACTTGCGAATTATTTGTTTAGCTAATTTGAAGCTTGTCCATGTTGTATTTTCTTGTTTGATGAAACTGTTATTTTTATAAATTTTTTTCAGGTTTTTTGTTTTGTTTCTGTTTTATTTCTTGGTCTGCTTTTTTTAATTTCTCGTTTAATGAGATTAAATATACTCGTCTATTTGGATTATTTGCAGCATATTTTGTATTCTTTGTTTTCATTCCGTGTTGGTTAGAGTTGTTGAGTAAATAGTAAGCAAATATTGTGGGATTTAGATGGAATAAGTTTAACAAGCTAGTGGACTCATTCAAAGTTTTTGTCGCAGACCAGTTTGGTTTAGCTTTTCTGTGGATTTATTTGCTTGTTGGTAGAAGTATTAGGAACATTTTAAATTTGGATTTTGTCAGAAAACAGTGTTGAATTTTCTGTTTGAAGTTGATTATTGAAGTTTTTGGATTCTTTCATGGTTTATAAAAAGCATGTCGATCTTTTCTCGCTTACGTTTATTTACTTTTTTGGCGTAAGATGAAAAGCGGAGACAAGCTCATTTTATGAACGAATGTTGGACCCCTTTCTGTGGCTTTATTATATGAAGGTCGGTCAGCATTGTCGGCCATCTTAACGATTTTTAATTGCAAATTACAACTCTTGTAAGATTCAGTTGCAATGCTCTACTCCCTAGAGAAATTGGAGAAGAAAGTGCAGAACTCTTAGAAATATGGAATGAATATACACCAAACATGACATACATTATATGGGTAAAAAGAAAAGAGGAAAAAATACATTGTGCGGAAAGCCTATCAAAAAGAAAATCAGATAAAACATTGTGCGATAAGACAAACTGGTAAAATTGGAAATAAAGGTGAAACAATGTGAGAGTCAAGTCTTCAGTTAACTTCTGAGTACTACTGACATTTGATACTGGGAGTCTACAAATTTACTGATTTTAGACGTACACTAATGCCTCATTAAGTACTTTTTTCTTTCTTTTCAGATTCTTCTCTAAATTGCCTGTTTGTAGTAAGATGTTTTGGCTAAACCAATTTACAGTTGATATATTATTTTCATTTTTCTCTTTTGTCTCTTAACTTGCTGAGCCCCATTCTACTATATTGCAGGGTGTGAGTTTACATGTCTTAAAAAGTTTATATTATCTGCTTGTCCATTTCTCCTTGAACCCACTACAAAGTCCAACGTACAATCTTGGTTTTGATGATTTGGGTTTGGAAATTGATCACAATGGATCAGAAGATATAGAAACCATCTCTAATGTATTATTTGAAAAAATGTATGAGAGATTTGACCATTTATTCTCTGCTTCCCGTAAAACCTCTGCGAATGATCTTAGACAAGGTAATTTGCAGCGGAATATCTCCGAAGATGCTGAAACTTTTTATTTGCTTCTGAGGTGTTGCATGGTCACCTTTCCCTTGCTTGTGTCCAGACAGAGTCTTCTCTTAGAAAACGGGAAGGTCCTTTTGGGGTTACTTCGAAAGTTATTTTCAATACACAATGATTGCAGAATGACCTCCACAGAGGACTTTGTTGCGTCCCTCCATTTCTTTGAGCCATCTGATCTTCACACTTCTTTCTTGCGTGCAACGTTTGAGGTAATTTCCTTATTAATCTCCTGTTGGTTAATAGAAAGCTCATGATTTGTGCTTCTTGTTTGTCATGAAATATATCTTATGCTTCCTTGTCTGCAAACGTAGAATATGATTTTATTTTCTCGTCCGCAAATTTATTGTCTACAGGGTTAATTCAGCGGCATGTCTAAGCTAAAAGCTTGATGATGCGAGCTGCATCTTACAATACTGGAATCTGGATATACTATATTACATATCAAAAAAGAAGTTCACAAGCACGGTTTTCTCACAAAGCTTGTATATGCAAATTCTGACTGAGAACAGAATGAGTGTCTGGATATAGGAGAGAAGTGCACCAAAATTTATTTAAAATTGTTGCTGTACAGCGAGGAAATTAACACTTCCATGTTTAATATATTTCTTGTCGTATTTATTCAGCCAGGACAGAAAGTTTATGGAAAGGGGAAAAAGGTTTGGTTACTGTCTTTAGTTGGATGCTAGGAAGAGTACAAAAGTCAGCATGCATGTGATATGCGACTTCTTTTTAAACGGCCATGGACTTTCTCAGTGTTTCCTAAGAGAAGTTCTTTCGCTGCAAGATATCTGTTTCTCTTTTGGAGTCTATGAGGTTACAACTATTACCACCACCTTGGCCTTATGTTGATCTTTAAACTATCTTGTTTCATTACCAGTGACATCCACCAGTCTTTGTTATGTTTTCCAGTTCTCTCTTTATTTTTCTTTCATTTGTACATTCTGTAATTTACTGTTGTAACTTGCCTCATGTTGTGTATTTCACTTAGGACGTATAATTTACCCCCTTAATACCTAGGAAATTACATGTATGCAGGTTTTTGTGGATGAGCTTCTGGTGCATGGACAGTTGAGACAGTTATTTAAGCTTATTGATTCTCTAGCTTCTTCTGCGGATATAATATTTGCACCTCAGTCAAGTCAGGGAGATATAGGAATAGTAATGGAAGTTCTCTCTAGGTACTTCTTAATATCATGGTCCGATGAGCATAGGTCTGGAAATCATCTTAACAGATTATTATTCGTAAACAATGAAGATTTACAATTCTCCTTAAAAGCTCAAGAATTGAGTCCGACCGCGGCCGTAGCATTGCTCCTCAACCCCATCAGTCTTTCTGCACCCAAACTAATGCAAGCACATTTGATTTCAATGGTTTATGAGGCCTCCTTTTTGCAGGTGGATATGCAAAACCTTAACACAAATGATAGACCTATCAATTACTTTCTCGCTCTGTTTGAAAAGTCAGTAGCTTTGTACATGAAGCATATGTCCCTGTTGCAAATCAACCGTAGGTCTTCATTTGTAAGTCATATGTCTATCAAAGGTGCAGAAGGGAAGGACATCCAGTCCCTTTTTGATTTGTGTATATTAGCAAGCACAAGAAAGGAGATCAATAATTTGATTTTAAAGTTTGAGGATTCATCACAATCTCACATTCTTAAACTTACTTCTGAAATGAAATCGGACCTGACAAGTTCCTGTATGACTTATGTGAAAGAGAGTCGGTTTATTCTAGACAACTGCTGCCAAGATGAGATTTTCTCAGCCTTAAGTTGCATAATTTTAAGAGCTTCGGACAGTTTCGAGAAGAATACAATTGTGGATACAAGTCTGCAAGATATTTGTCTTTTGGTTTGTATACTGAAACTAATGAGCTCTTCTTTGTTACAAGTTGTCTGGTGCCTGAGATGCAATGTGAATTCTGATCGTTCAAAAACCTTACAAGATTTTTCATCCTGTGGGGTATACAATTCTATCTTGGGAATAATTGACTGTTTCAGAGATGTCAACATAGACAGTTCAGTCCAAAATTTGTTACGCCAAATGACGGAGATAGACTCTGAGAAGCACAAAGTTTCCAAGATGATGTTTCTGCATTTTGCAGGATTGCTCTCAGTCGGTTTCTTTAAGAGGCTTGGTTGTTTAGCAAAAGGCTGTTTGTTTACTATTATAGCTCTGCTGAATTTATTCATCTTTGAAGAAGGTAATTTGGATATACTCCAGTCACTAGTTGGTGCAACTCCAGACTCCGTTTCATCATCTGGATTATCTGCTATTAAAATCCAGGAGGTCAGGTTTAATTCCCTTTTGCTCTTGAAAGAATATATTGCTGACAGTTACTGTATTTTAAGCTGTTAGTTCATAATACAGGCTGTAGTGGACAAGAGATCTAGCCTTGTGGTTGCATCAAGGTTCCAGAAGGCAAGGGCCCTGTGTTCTAGGTATCAATATAGTGCCATTTTTCTTGCTTACCTCTCACCTCCCTCCTTTAATCCATACCTTATTCTACTAACTGATAACCATAGAAGAAAGGAAGATAACTAAAAGATAAGCACCTCTTTGCTTTACAGGAAAGAAAATTTTGAAGCAATGGAAGAGGAAACAGAGGAAATGAAAGAGGTAACAGAGGAAACAACCAACGGGAAGATATTTCTTAAGTGCAGACTAGGGCGTTCTGAAGGAGTCCCTGATTTTGATGACTTGGCTGATTTTATTGAGTGCAAGCCAGGAAAGGACTACCCTTCCTGGCTAAAGCATCGGCAACAATATCGTACGTTGAAATGTGACAAGATGGCATTGTTAAGGTGGAAAAGGAAGAGGAAATCTTGGAAAGTCATGAAAAGGAACTAAACTTGTACGGCCTGTTTTATGTAGATATTATACACACTTTCTGTCAATATGCCTTACCTCTATATTGCCGTTAGATCTATTCATTAAGTAGATATTCCGATGTAGAGAACTCGATCCAGTCCTGCCTTTTGATGTCTTACTTGTATGTTAAAAAAAAAAAAAAGAAGAAAAATCTTTATGTTGTTCATATTCCTTATTTTCTATGATGCTTATAAAAATGCAATTCCTTATTTTCTGTTCTTCTCCGTGGAAAACTAATACTATTTTAAATGTTTTGATGTGTTCGCTTTACTGGGGTTTTGATCTATTTTTTTTTTTATGAAGTAAGTTGTTTATTAATTAAAAGGCATCCAGAAGATGCAATGATTACAAAAGAAAAGGAGATATCAGCTCCTAGGGAAGACAATAACCTATTACAATATTATGGAGCTGGTCAGGGTTATATAGAGGGGAATGGTTCACCCAGCAGAAAAGTAAAACTAAACATCTAGCCTTAAGTTTGTGACTGGCAGTTGAGATGGCATCAAAGCATCTTTGATTTCTCTTTGTCCATATGCACCACAAAATAACAGTAGGAACCATAGACCATATTCTCTTGATAGACTTCTCAACTTTCCAGGAGCTTCAGCTCACAAAAGCATCCCTGACATCCCTAGGCATAGTCCAATGTAGACCAAATAGTGAAATAAACATTGACCAACTGTCTGCTGCAGCTCTACAGTGGAGGAACAAGTGATTGATTGTTTCATGATTGCTAAGGCACATATGACATCTGTTGGTTAGTTGGAAACCTTATCCTGTGTTAGACTAGCACCCTGAAGGCTTATCCAACAGAAACCACTGACTTTTGGGGGAATTTTCGTCTTCCAAATCATTTTCCATGGCCACTGGTCAATTAAAGTTTTTTAGAGCTCAAGTTGTAATAGTTTCCTTTGACTGAATAGGAACCCCCTCTACTGTTGCCCCATTTAAGCTTGTCTCTGTCTTGGTCGTTGATGGAGATGTTCCGAAGGCTGCCAAGAAGAGCTAGCAAATCCTCTATTTCCCAATCATTCAGGTTTCTCCCTAATCTTGGGCTCCAAGTATCCTCCTCCCAGTTTTGGGCAACCGTAGAATTTGGGTTAGTTGCAACTGAAAAAAGTGTAGGGTAAGCGTCCTTCAAAGTAGTTTGACCATACCGTTGATCCTTCCAAAAGAGGATCTATTTTCCTGAGCAGATGTTCTTTTCTGGTATCAAACATGTGCTCAGATTTTCTTACAATTTTTTGAACTTTTGTTTATGGGATTATAGTTTTTCCTTTTATGTGCTATATATCATTTATTCCAAATTAACTTTCTTATGTGAGAGCTAGAACCATCAACGAATGAAAATTAATAAAGGAAAAACAAATTTGGAGAAGAGTTGAATTATTAAAAGTGATATTGTGATCATATAGTATAGGATTAGCTTTCTCCAAAATTATTCTTCTGAGAAATAACTTAATCCCACACGAGTGAGCTTATATTTGGCCATAAAAGTAGAAATAGTTGGCCTCCAAGAGTCCAAGATAAAAATTAGCCGCAACTCTACAGAAATATTGAACTAACGATATGTAATTTAGGATGATTTGTTATCTCTATGTATATCTATCTAGCTGTAATTTTTGTCTGGTATTGTTGTACCAAGCTGGTATTATGCTGGATGTTTTTTTTATTTGAAAATTTGAAATGTAGTACTCTAATATTCTATTGAGATTGTTAATGAAAGGCTCATGGGTGAAACCACTTCACATTGTTTCCTAGAGATTCCTCTGTAGAGGCTTTTTGAGGCTCAAGCTGGCATTTGTTTGAAGCATTTCAAAAGCTCAACTTTTGAGTTTTTTGGAGAAAGTGTGTATTTGACCGAACGAGTTTTTAAGTTTTTGAAATATTTGGAAGCCCGAGCGTGGAAAATCTTCAAAAGAAGTTAGTTGCTTTTTTTTTTGGGGGGGGGGGTTTGGTGCAATAATTCAATAAACACTCCTTTTGTTATTTAAAAGAAAAAAACTCAGAAACTGAGGTTTGCAAAGTCAAGTATCCAAAAAATTGAGTAATCGATCATACAGAAAGTCGACACCACCTTTAAAGGGGAACTGCCGCAGCAGAATTGACGGCAACATAGTCATATTCTCCTTACCGCAGAGAATAATTAAACTTATTATGACTACTAATATTCAAATTTCCACAATCCTAGACTAGTGAAAATCAGTTATATGAATCATTAAGATCATTTTCTTCGTCCAAAAATTATTTCGATCATTTTGGTCCATTTTGGCCCATTTCATATCAGATTGTGGTGTAGAGTAGCTTTATGAAGGAATATTAGGAAAATGTGGGATAGTTTCTGCGAAAATGCTTGAATCCAGGCAAAAGAGCTAGGAATCAGCTTATGAAAACATATATAGTGGCTGAGATGTTGCCTTCTGTGAAGTACTTCAGATTGTATTTGATATTTCTTGCTAGCAGATACCAGCAATTCTGCAAATAAGTTGGAAGGGTGAATCCTATGGACCTAAAATCAAAGTAATCTGTTAAGATCAGGAAAGTTGCTTGGTTGGTCATCAGCAGAAAATCTAACATATGGATAGTGATAGTTGGAGATGAAATGGCAGAGGGATGTATCTTCAAGATTCTTAAAATTGAAGGAAATAGATTTTGACACTCAACTGTGAATACTTAGGGTGCTGACAAGATTTGTTTTTTTAGTGGACAAATCAGTCCAACAGTTTCATGAGGATATTATTCTGTATGTACTGGTCTCGTAGTCATAGGTATATTACATTAATTGGTCTCTTGGATAACCATATAACTCCATTATTCCGTTTATATACAGATGCGTCCTACGACAATCGTATTATATAACTCCCAATATGTTATGACTAAAATAGTATTAGTCAAATAGACTTATGTGGTTGTCGTAGGCCGATGCATCCTACTACATTCGTATTACATTACTCCCAATTTGTTATGACTACAATCATACTAGTTAAATGGACTTATGTGGTTGTCATAGGCCGATGCGTCCTACTACAATCGTATTACGTAACTCCCAATCTGTTATGACAAATCATATTAGTCAAATAGACTTATGTGGTTGTCGTAGGCCGATGCGTCCTACTACAATCGTATTACGATTGTAGTAATAGGACCTTCTACAATCGTATTAGTCAAATGGACTTATGTGGTTGTCGTAGGCCGTTGCGTCCTACTACAATCGTATTACATTACTCCCAATCTGTTATGACTACAATCGTATTAGTCTAATAGACTTATGTGGTTGTCGTAGGCCGATGCGTCCTACTACATTCGTATTACATTACTCTCAATCTGTTTTGACTACAATCGTATTAGTCAAATGGACTTATGTGGTTGTCGTAGGCCGATGCGTCCTACTATAATCATATTACATAACTCCCAATCTGTTATGACTAAAATCGTATTAGTCAAATAAACTTATGTGGTTGTCGTAGGCCGATGCATCCTACTACATTCGTATTACATTACTCCTAATCTGTTATGACTACAATCGTATTAGTCAAATGGACTTATATGGTTGTCGTAGGCCGATGCGTCCTACTACAATCGTATTACATAACTCCCAATTTGTTATGACTAAAATCGTATTAGTCAAATAGACTTATGTGGTTGTCGTAGGCCGATGCGTCCTACTACAATCGTATTACGATTGTAGTAATAGGACCATCCGTTTATATATCGTATTGGGAGTAATGTCATACATTCATACTAGGACACATCGGCCTACGACAACCACATAAGTCCATTGGACTAATACGATTGTAGTCAAAGGAACTTCCGTTTATATATCGCGGTTGTTATTTAGTAATTGACCATCTATGAATATTATTTCATTCATATACTAGGACGCATCGGCCTATGATAACCACATAAGTACATTTGACTAATACGATTGTAGTCATAACAGATTGGGAGTAATGTATTACGTTTGTAGTAATATGACCTTCTGTTTATATATCGTGGTTGTTATTTAGTAATTGACCGTCTATGAATATTATTTCATTCTTATACTAAGACGCATCGGCCTACGACAATCACATAAGTCCATTGGACTAATACGATTGTAGTCATATGAACTTCCGTTTATATATCCTGGTTGTTATTTAGTAATTGACCGTGAATGAATATGATTTCATTCATATACTAGGACGCATCGCCCTACGACAACCACATAAGTCCATTTGACTAATACGATGTAGTCATAACAGATTGGGAGTAATGTAATACAATTGTAGTAGGTCGCATCGGCCTACGACAACCACATAAGTCCATTTGACTAATACGATTGTAGTCATAACGGATTAGGAGTAATGCAATACGATTATAGTCATAGGACCTTCTGTTTATATATCGTATTGAGAGTAATGTCATACGTTCATACTAGGACGCATCAGCCTACGACAACAACATAAGTCCATTTGACTAATACGATTGTAGTCATAACAAATTGGGAGTAATGTAATACGATTGTAGTAGGACGCATCGACCTAAGACAACCACATAAGTCCATTTGACTAATACGATTGTAGTAGGTCGCACCCAAATGATGTGCAAAATAAGAAGACACGTACGAATATGTGGACTCGGGATAAAAAAAACAAAAGCATCTATGTGACAAACTGAAATGATACCTGTAATCACTGCATCTGAGGCAACAACATCACGCTTATCAGGAAGTGCATAAAACGTGCCTAACCACCACTCGATCGCTGCTCACCCCTGGGGCGACCTCTAGAAGACTAACCTGCACCTCTACTAGCCTAAGATGGTGCTGAAGAGGAGGGTTTATCCCTCTGCTGAGACCTATCCCTGTGAAGTCGAGGGCACTGCCTCCTAATGTGGCCAAACTTTCCACACTCAAAACAACTGCCTGGCGCTGGAAAAAGTGACTGAAGGGAACCTTTCACCGCAGAAGAACCCTGGGCCGAAGAACTAGGTGCTGAACTTTGAGTTGGGAGGCACTGAGTGAAGACTGGCCCTGCTGAAAACCCTGACGGCCACGGCTAGAAGAAGCTCCACTATGCTCTGGGCGACCTGACTGACGAGGTCGAGATGGGAGACCACTACCTTGATGAAACTGCCCCCTGGATGGAGCACCACTAAAAATACCAGAACCTCGAGGCCTCTTAGCCTCCCTTTCCTCCCGCTCACGGCGACGATCCACCTCAATAGAGTGTGTCATATCAACAACTTGCTCGAAAGATGCTTCCAATACCCTCTCCCTGGTCATCAAGATCCGAATAGAGTAGTTGAGGCTATCAATAAACCTCCTTATCCTCTCCCGATTTGTCGGGATCATACAAATAGAATGCCTAGCCAACTGTGTATACCTCAACTCATATTGAGTCACTGTCAAATCACCCTGCACTAGCCACTTAAACTGGCTACGTAGCTCTTCTCGATGGGACTGTGGCACATACTTCTCTAAAAAGAGAATGAAAAACTGCTGCCAAGTAAGGGGTGCTGCCCCTACAGGCCATCGCCTCTCTTACTCCTCTCACCAAATGAATGCTAGACCTAAAAACTAGAATGCAGTCAAAGAAACACTGATGTACTCAAGAATCCCTGCTATACGCAACATCCTCTGACACTTGTCCAAGAATCCCTGGGCATTCTCGCCCTCAGTACAACTGAATGAAGGGGGATGAAGTCTACCAAAATCTCTCTAATCGACGCTGCTTGTCATCAGGCATCACCAGTACAACATACTCTGGGGATGGCGCAACTGGAAAAGTCGGTGCCACTACCTGGGCTGGGACTGCCTCTGGTGTCTGAATTCCCCGCGCAACCTGCTCTGGTGTGCGAGATGCGGGGGTCTGATGACCACCCCCGGTCTGAGATGTCGTCGCTGCAGTAGTAGCTGAAACTACGTGAGCCAACCCAGTACAAACAAATAATATCTATGCCAATGCCTTTTGAAGGCCAGGAATAACAATAGGCACCGTCGGTGCCTGAACTGGTACTGCTGGAGCCTCAACCACTGGGGTCTGATCCTAGATAGGGGCAATAGGTGGGTCTACTAGTACTGCCCCTGCCACTCTACCACGACCACGACCACGACCACGGCCTCGACCATGGCCTCTACCTGGTAGCAATGGTGGTCGTCCACCTCGTCTTGTAGCATGAATCCTCGCCATCTGCGAGAAAATAAAATACAGAAGTTCTGTTCTTGGAACAACAAAACCGCACAATGGAGTTCAAGAAAAGTGAAGTATTTCCTAAAAAGGTCTGCAGCCTCCCGAGGATAAATACAGACGTCTCCGTACCGATCTGCGAGACACTACTAACCGGCTCAAGACTTTTGAGGCCTAGTAACCTAAGCTCTGATACCAACTTGTTACGACTCCAAAACTCGATCGTGATGGCGCCCAGTAGGGGTGTGCATTCGATTTGTCGATTCGATTTTGACTCTAATAGATAATTACTTATCGATTATCAATTTGTACATATGCTTATCGTTATCGTTTCAATAAGGTTTCAATTTTTTCGATTTGATTTATTAATTTTTAGGGCTTATCAATTCGTTTATCGATTACACCAATAAGAAAATTTGCAGGATTCAACGGAAAGTATATCGCTATAAACACGCCTAACTAATATGGACAAAAAGAAGCTAAAATAAGATGAACACTATTTATAACATAAAAATTGTGTCAATAGACATGCAACGAAACTAAAGTAAGGGATCAAATATATATCAACAACAATCCAACGATATTAAAAAAAATAAAAATACATCATCACTGGCAATTCTATTTTCCATTAATTTAAACTTCATTCCCTTCAGCTTTAAATATGATTGTCACACCTCCTTTTTACGCAGACCCGCGAGGGCGCGATGGAGTTTTTCCAATTAAATGACAATCGAAACGGGATTTATTTAATTAATTCAGAGTCGCCACTTGGGAGATTTATGGTGTCCCAAGTCACCGGTTGAATCCCGAATCGAGGAAAGAATGACTATTTAACAGTCTGCGTACCAGAAATACGGATAAGGAAGTCTGTTAACCGGGGAGAAGGTGTTAGGCATTCCCGAGTTCCGTGGTTCTAGCACGGTCGCTCAATTATCGTACTTGGCTTCTTTATCTGATGCCTTAACTTAATGTGCAAATTTTAATTTTTAACCTCTTATGATGTTATTATTAAAAAACTTATTATTATTATTATTATTATTATTATTATTATTATTATTATTATTATTATTTTTATTATTATTATTTTTACAAAGAATTGCAACGTTGTGAAAATGTATCTCGAACCACGTCGCACCAGTGCACCCATGGTTGTCAACACATTTCGACTCCGTTGAGATTTGGATTTGAGTCACATAAATGCGCATCCGTGATTAGGAAGGTATTATTATTAACTAATGCGCCTAAAGCAACTAGCGTATTTATTAACTTTGCGAGGGCCATAGAAATTTGCTAAATGGCACACCTCGGAATCTAAGGGAAAACGACGAACTAAATGAAATACAAATATTTAATTTAACTAATTAGGGATTAAGTATCGCAACTATGTCATCGGGAACCGTAGTTGTAGTTGTGACAATTTATTTAATTGATTACGTCTAAAGTAACCCATGCGCATTTACTAATAATTTTTCCTAAATTTGGAATCACTCATGAAAGCCAAAAGCCATGGATTTTCGGCTCAAACTTCTGCCAAACAGGATACAAGTAAACAAACGACCAACATTGAACTTAGTACATAATTAAGACATATGAAAAGCAATACCAATGGACAATTCTTATCATGCTAAGTATATAAAAAAAACTACATGAAACAAAATACAAAGGCTCCTTTGATTTGTTAAATGAAACGAACCTTTTGACACACATGGAGAATATTTCAAAATACCAAGTATTTAAATGAACCTTTGATTTTAAAATGACGCACATGAACAAAATACATGAATCTAGCGTAGCATGATACAGCTCGACGCACATGGAGCAAATTTCTATTCAACATGGCTATTTCGATTCAAGATTCCAGTGATACATTAACTCAACAAATAGCACTTATACGAATCAAACAAACACATTCCAATAATTATTTAAGGTCAGCAATTTATTAAAGGAAATGAATCTTTCCACAGAAATGCATGTTCAAATCAGTCATGGAACAAAGAAACAAATCCTAAACATACATACAATTGGCAATAATACCAGGCACATTTGGAACCTCATAATGGATTATCAAAACAACAGTACCGCAACAGTCCATGTTCAGCACATATATAATGATATATGAAGGTTTTAACTACTGTATTAATACAATTCTCTATTCATATGAACTGCTCTTCATGTCAGCCCATTTTTCTCAAATTTTTACTTCATAATCAACATGGTTACAAAGAGTATACCTGGATATTGAAGAGCAAAAGAAAAAGAAATCAGTGAGGAAGCAGCAGCAGCAATATCAACTTCCAACAACCAAATAACAGTCTACCACAACACTCTAAATCAAATTCAAAGAGCCGAGAGGTTTGAAAACCAAATAGTATCAATAGAATAACCCCAAGAATAATACCAAGAGTCAAATTTGAAACTAGGATCTGAAATGCAAACAACCAGAAATGATACGAGAAGTGGTAATGAAACAGTAACCTTTCTCTTTCAACTCTCAAAGCTCTCCAAAACTCACTGCATTTCAAAAAATGTTCTTAATAGCTATATCTCTCTCAGACTGCTCCTGTTTCAGAATACTCTTAAGTGTACCTCCGTACTGTGTGTATCCTCTTAAAACTCTCTCTAATGAGCTCTCCCTGTTTCTTTCTGTATGTGTGTTTGTTTTTCTGCTTTTCAGTGAGTGTGTGTGTATCTCCTTTTCAGAGAATGTTCTAGTGTCTGTTTTTATAACCTACAGATCCAACCCCCAGCCCTTTCTTTTAATTGTTTTAATCAATTGTCCAACCAGGTTATTCCTTCTGTTAACCACTAAATCCTGTCTGATTATGGGTTATTGATACAAAATGCTAAACACATGGTGCTAATGGGATACCTTGCTGTACAACAGGTTCCACTAGGTTGTACCATGTGCCTTGCATCATGATTGTTTAACTTTCTGATTTTCTTAAGTAAACTATCAGCTATACCCAATCTTAGTATCTAAACTTAATCGACAGAATCAAGCAAACAAAAAGAATAGTTCAATTCAAGCAAAACAGAGCACTGCCCGAGATTCAAACAACAAATTCGCGAATTTAAACGACGACATTCGTTAAGTCGAATCATAACATGTATGACTGATAAACAAACCAATCGCAAAGGCAGTGAGTTCAAAACTCTCGGCCAAAGTAATCAAAAATGAAGAATTAGCTATTCGACAAAATATCGAATCGAATTCCTATCTTATAACTACGTCGTTTATAACAAACAATCAGAAGCAAACAAGTTGACCAAATAAAAGGTCCCAAAAGAAGAAGAAATTGAAGATGTCCGAGGAAAAATCAATCAAACAAATGAAACTAACAAAAACAATTAAACTAGATTGACAACTATAGGTAAATAAAAACAGAAAAAGAAAAGAAAAGAAAAGAAATACCTTGAATCCAAAAATGGAGCTCGGCCGACTTGGTCTTCGGCATTCGAGGTCGAAAGGACCTTAATTGAAATGTTTTCTAAGTGAAAACATATCAATTAAGGTTTATTAGACCTCAATTCGATAAAATCCGGCGAAGGAAATTCCCGAATCGATTTTTAGGGTTCTTAGCTCGGTTTTTGGGGCTTAATGGTTTCCGGTTAGATTTGAGCGAACCAACGATGGTTAGGGTGTTAGGGAGGCGAGGTAAGGGTGTGGTATCATTTTGGGCTCAATTGGGATGAATTCCGGTTTTGCTCGAATCTTCAAATGAAGATTCGAGACGGTGCGTGTTGATTTGAGGTAAACGGGTAAGGGATCCATGTTCAGGGGAAGACGGGGGATCTAAGGTGTCGTTTTCACGGCCGACGGAGTTGTTGCCGCCGGCTTTCCGGCGATGGAGTGTGGAGGCGGCGCTAGGGTTCTTTGGAGAAGATGGGTCTCTAATGAAGGGGTGAATGAACGGGTGATATGGGTTTTGGGGGTTTTGGGGTAATTAAAAATGGACCAATGATGTAGGCCGTTGGATCATGGGAAATCAACGGTCCAGATCGAATGGAAACGGGCTGGCGGGTTGGACCGGGTGGTTTGGGCTGGTTTGTGCTGATTTGGGCCTGGACTTTGGTCCAATTTTGATTTCTTTCTTTGATTTTTCTTTTCTTTTGTTTTCCTAATCTCTTTAATTTAATTTTCTAATTAAAACAAAAATTTCTAATTACACTACAAAACGAATTTAAATAAAATTATAGTTAATTTATAATTGCTGTTTTTCTAAAAAATAAACTTAGTTTTGAACGATTGGAAATAAAAAATAATTTTACCATACAAGCTTTAATATGGCTATAATTTTGATAATTTTGAATAAATGATTTTATTGGTTTTTCTTTTATATATATTACCACTTAAGATTTTTCAATATTGTTCTAATTATGTTTTTCAACATCAATTAAATTATAAGAAATACTAATTAAGTTATATTAACAATTAACACACTCAATTTAAACATCAATTAAATATAAATCACACAATTGGGACATTAAATACTAGAAAAGCGAAAAATACATATTTTGTGATTTTTTATTTTGTAAAATAAACTTAAACTACTCCTAATTGCAAAGTTAGATAAAAAATGTAAATATGACCTATTTTTGTATTTTTTTATTAATTTAAACACATATAATCATGCATATACAAATGCAAACAATTACCAAAAATAACACGAAAATTCACAAAAATACACAACGTAAAAATAGACAATTTTTGTTTTGATTTTGTGGGAGTAATTCATGTTAGGCAAAAATCACGTGCTCACAGTAGCCCCTCTTTGCGCGGAAACAATGAAGAGTTTTCGTGCAAAGATAAATGAGCAAATATGAGCGATTTTTTGCCCGTTTGAATATTCCGTGGGAAGCATTTTGAAAGAGTTTGACCGAGCCTTTGCTTCGGAGGCCTCCTACATATCCTGGGCTAAAAGGGAATCAGGTCAATGTAGTTCGGGAAGTTTTGGTAGCTGGGACTACCATGACTGCTGTGATCTTGCTGTTACTGCTGTTGCTGCTGTTGTTGCTGTTGCCACTGCTTAACCGATCTCCTTATTACACCGTGCTAAACAAAAATAAGAAGCTAGACTAAGTTACAGTATTGCAAACTCTTATCTATCTTTTTAACTTGATCTTGTCATGTTCCTTACCATCCTGCTGGCTCTGATGTTTCTTCACATGCTTCTTCTCTTCTGACAATCGTTATTTCGGCTTATCTTGATTGCCGAACTCCGAGCATTGGTCTCTTCTTTGTGATCTTTGAACTATTCTCCTTCGAAGTCTGAACCTATCTTTCTGATCCTTGTTGCCTTCCTCTCGATTATGAACTTGGATTCATGTTGGGGATTTCCGTGACACTCTACCGCTTTCCTCAGCCAACTTCAAAATAAATCGCCACTCCATTCTTCAGGCGGGCTCCCTGACTTCAACTACAACTTCAAAATTAAATCGCCACTCCATTCTTCAGGCGGGCTCCCTGACTTCAACTACAACTTCAAAATAAATCGCCACTCCATTCTTCAGGCGGGCTCCCTGACTTCAACTACAACTTCACCAATAAATCGCCACTCCATTCTTCAGGCGGGCTCCCTGACTTCAACTACGACTTCAAGATTAAATCGCCACTCTATTCTTCAGGCGGGCTTCCTGACTTCAACTACAACTTCAAAATAAATCGCCACTCCATTCTTCAGGCGGGCTTCCTGACTTTAACTATAACCTATAATAAAAAATCGCCATTCCATTCTTCATTCTTCACTATCCTTATCAAATCTTGGAAATTGAGACGCCGTTCTGTTTTCCCGGCGGGCTTCTGACTTTATGGACAAACTCTAATCAAAAATCGCCATTCCATTCTTCAGCCGGTCTCCCTGACTTCAACTATAACTTCAAGATTAAATCGCCACTCCATTCTTCGGGCGGGCTTCCTTACTTCAATTACAATTTCAAAATAAATCGCCACTCCATTATTCAGGCGGGCTCCCTGATTTCAACTTACAACTTCAAAATTAAATCGCCACTCCATTCTTCAGGCGGGCTTCCTGACTTCAATTACAACTCACTAACTCCATCCTATCCATATCGCCTTCCTTTGCTTCATGTACCATTTTCTTCTTCCTGCATCGTCTCTTGGGCCACCTTTTCTTCTGAATTACATTGTTTTGGAATTGCTTTTTTCCTGGATCGTGTTATTTTTCTTTGACTGCTGGGGATATCCTTTGGACCATTTACTTACCTGCTGGAGATAATGCTACTGGGGAAGTATTCTTTACTTCCTCTTTTTCTACTTCCTTTAACCTTTATTCTATCCCGAGCTCGTTGGGGGTTGAATTTTCATTGACTGAGGATTACCCTGGCAGGGACTCCCTTTTTCCTTTTTCCTCTTTCCCAACCTCCTTCGGGACTTGCTCTTTGCTTCCTTGAAAACTTATGGTATATATTGTTGTTGGGGAAATCTCGAAGATCAGTGTTTCATTTCTCCAAGAACTGCTGGGGATAATACTAGGCTTAAAGATCACTTCCTCGTGTTGTCTGGCCTCTTTCAAAACTATTCTGCTTGAAACTGGTATTTTCCCAAAATCTTGTGTTGCTTTCTATCCTTATCCACCGGGTATTTGCTTTCGAGAAAATTTTCGCAATGGGAGAAAATTTTCTGCCCCAGTTTGATAACCTTCTACGTGGCATGCTTTTCTGCCGACGAACCCTCTTTTCCTGCTTTAAATCAAAGAAAAATTGTTAGTTTCAAAACACCGTGAGTGGTCATGCCGCTCTTGCTGGGGCAATTTTCCTTTTCTCTTTTAGCTGCTTTGCTTTCCTCGAACTTGGGGACGACGTTGATACTTGCTGGTGGATGGCGCTCTTTCTACAGGATCTCTTATCTCTCATTCTATTCCAAACTTCAGTGTGGTCTGACACTCTTGGTCGGTGATCTGTTGTGAGAAACTATCTTTCGGGTGTGTAATATGTGTCCATCCTACTCCGTAATTCCCGTGAACCTTCCAATCAACCTATCGTTCCAATCTTAATATCGGAATGGCTTTTGCCTTATTGCATTGTTCCATGCCTATTCATCTTCATTGTACCGCTTTGGGAGACTTGGTAGTAAGCTTTGAAAAGTCAACTTTCGACATAAATATAAAAATCTTTAAAAGAGAGAAAAATGATAAATAAAAATGCAATAAAGAGTGTGGACTGCAAAAAAGATAAGAAGGAAAACTTTTATGAACTTCAAATTGGGAAAAACTTATCTGAATGTATAACTGATCTAATGGTTATGCCGTGCCTTCGAGATTAATCTACCCAGTCTATTTATGTCAATCATTTTCTGACGGCTGCGTTTTGTTAGAAGCAAACGAATGTCCCAACCTCGTCTCATGCAGACACCTTGTAACCATCTTGCCTTGTCACCTCATAGTGCCCTTCAAAGGGTTTTCACTAATGAGATTCTCTCATTTCTCTCGATCTCCCGTCGCCTTAGGGTGCCTGTAAAGGTTTTCACCGTAAGACTCTCTCATTTTATTTCTCTTAGCTTTCTTCGCCTTAAGGTGCCCGCGAGGGTTTTCACCGTTAAGACTCTCTCATTTCGCTTTCTTTCCATGCGGTGGGTTGGGGTATTATCCATGAAATTTCCTCTAAAGGGCTATCCCTTTTTAGCTTGTGAGTCCTAGATTTAGTCGAGGATTGAAGTGTCATTCGTAGTTTTCATTCGCATGACTTGGCATTTCTCCAATACTGATCAAGAGGTCTTTTTGGTCATTAATGTGGTTTTTGTGCTTGAGGCTAAAGAAAAGGGGTTTAATCTCAACGGTTAGCTCATTACAACTTTCGGAATCCACACTATCTTTTCAAACGAAACAATGACTTCCGCCCCAGTTTTGTTGCTTGGGGAATCTTTGATTTTTATTTTATTATGACCGAGCCGTGTGGCGCCTACGTATCCTTCTTGAGGAATCGGGTCGAACGTAGTTCACTTTTTCTTGTGTCTTTTCTTTGTTTCTTTTTCTATTTTGTTACACATCTTCCTTGATGATTCCGAAAGAGGGTATATGAAAGAATAATTAAGGCTCAAAGGGGAAAACAAGGGATAAAGTGTTTGGGGTAGTAGAAAAATTGCCTCTGTCATTTCATTCTTCGAAAAATGCCAACTACAAACAAACGAAACCAAACGTTGACAAATGCATTAAATAATTACACATAATATCTCTTGACTGCATCAGAATTGATAGCCATATCAGTGCATCTTCCCTCAATATCAGTTAGACATAGCGCGCCGTTGGATAATACCCTAGTCACAACAAATGGTCCCTGCCAATTTGGAGCAAACTTGTCTTTTGCTTCGGCCTGATGTGGTAGAACTCTCTTCAGCACATGCTGTCCCACTTCAAATTTCCTGGGACGTACCTTCTTGTTATATGCTCTTGCCATTCTCTTTTGATACAATTGGCCATGACATACTGCTGTCAATCTCTTTTCATCGATTAAACTCAATTGCTCCAATCGGGTTTTGACCCACTCATCGTCGTCAATCTCAGCTTCAGCGACAATTCGGAGGGATGGGATCTCAACTTCTGCGGGTATTACTGCTTCGGTCCCGTACACCAACAAGTAAGGAGTTGCCCCTACCGAAGTCCGGACGGTAGTGCGATAACCTAACAGTGCGAATGGTAACTTTTCATGCCATTGCCTAGACTCTTCTACCATCTTCCTCAATATCTTCTTTATATTCTTGTTTGCTGCCTCAACCGCACCATTTGCTTTGGGACGATATGGTGTGGAATTTCGGTGTGTAATCTTGAACCGTTGGCAGACCTCCTTCATCAATCCGCTGTTAAGATTGGCACCGTTATCTGTGATGATTATCTTTGGAATTCCAAACCTGCAGATGATGTGGGAATGTACGAAGTCCACCACCGCCTTCTTGGTCACTGATTTGAAGGTTTTGGCCTCCACCCACTTGGTAAAATAATCGATCGTTACCAGAATGAACCTATGACCATTGGAAGCCGCAGGCTCTATAGGTCCAATAACATCCATACCCCATGCAACAAACGGCCATGGTGCCGACATTGTATGCAACTCAGTCGGTGGAGAATGAATCAAATCTCCGTGTATCTGACACTGATGACATCTTCGCACGAAACTTATACAATCACGCTCCATAGTGAGCCAGTAATATCCCGCTCGAAGAATCTTCTTTGCCAATACATATCCGCTCATGTGTGGTCCACAAACTCCGGAGTGTATATCTGTCATCACTATTGTGGCTTGACTTGCATCTATACATCTCAACAATCCCAAATCTGGGGTTCTTTTGTACAGCACCCCTCCACTAAGGAAAAATTCGTTCGCCAATCGCCGAATAGCTCTCTTTTGATCTCCAGTTGCCTGCTCTGGGTATATTCCTAACCCTGAGGTATTCCTTGACATCATGAAACCATGGCTCACCATCCATCTCTTCTTCTATCATATTGCAATAAGCATGTTGATTCCGGATCTGAATATGTAACGGATCAATATGAATCTTGTCTGGGTGATGTAACATCGATGCCAACATAGCCAAAGCATCGGCAAACTCATTATGCATCATTGGGATATGCCTGAATTCTACTGATCAGAAACACTTGGTCAGATCATGCAAACATTGACGATACAGGATAAGCTTCAAATCTCTGGTTTCCCATTCTCCCTGAATCTGATGTACTAGAAGGTCCGAGTCTCCCAAGACCAAGACGTCCTGTACATCCATGTTTACCGCTAATCGTAACCCTAAGATGCATGCCTCGTACTCAGCCATATTGTTGGTACAATGAAAACGCAGTTGAGCAGTAACAGGATAATGATGTCCCGTTTCAGAAATAAGCACAACCCCTATTCCGACTCCTTTTGCGTTCGCCGCTCCGTCGAAGAAAAGCTTCCACCCTGGATCCTCGGTTAACTCCAACCCATCAATTTGCAATACTTCTTCATCTGGAAAATACGTCCTCAAAGGTTCGTATCCGTCATCGACAGGATTCTCAGCTAAGTGATCGGCTAGGGCTTGAGCTTTCATAGCTGTCCTTGTCACATATATGATGTCGAACTCTGTAAGTAATATTTGCCATTTCTCTAACCTCCCTGTAGGCATAGGTTTCTGGAAATTATACTTCAATGGATCCAAGCGCAAAATGAGGTAAGTGGTGTAAGAAGACAAATAATGTTTCAGCTTTTGGGCTACCCAGGTCAAGGCACAACATGTCTTTTCCAAATGAGTGTACTTAACCTCGTGGACCATGAATTTCTTACTGAGGTAGTAAATGGCCCGTTCCTTTCTGCCAGTAAGATCGTGTTGCCCCAGCATGTAGCCGAACGAATTCTCCAAGACCGTTAGATAGAGAATCGGGGGTCTACCCGGTTCAGGCGGAACTAGTACGGGTGGGTTTGACAGATACCCTTTGATTTGGTCAAACGCTTCCTGACATTCTGTCGTCCATTCTATCGCAGCGTCTTTCTTCAACAGACGGAATATGGGTTCACATGTTGCTGTAAGCTGAGCAATAAACCTACTAATGTAATTTAACCTTCCCAACAAACTCATTACCTCTGTTTTATTCTTTGGCGGGGGTAGCTCCTGAATGGACTTGATGTAACGATCCGGCACGTCGTTACGGAAATTTCTACCCCGTTACCTTGCATTAACATATCTTATGCTTCTATATCAGTGTTAGAACCTATCGGATGAGTTAGGTGTGAATTGAATTAAAAAATGAAGCAAATAGCATGTTTGAAGGAAGTTTGAATATGGAAAGTCAACCTAGAGTTGACTATCGAGTTAGAGTGCTCGGAATCGGATTTTGATGATTCGACTAGTTTCGAGGGATCATTTATGACTTAGGAGAGCAATCGGAATTGAATTTTGAGATCCGGTGTAGAAATAGGCTTGAATTGGCTAAGGTTGAATTTTGGCGAAATCCGATCGATAGGTGAGATTTTGATCCGGGAGTCGGAATGGAATTCCGATAGTTGCAGTAGTTGCGTTAGGTGATTTTGGATATGCCTGCAAATTTTGGGTCATTCTTGAGAACTTTTGGACGGGAATTAAAGGGATTTCGACGGGGAATCATTGGAGGTAAGTTTTATGAGTTAAAACATGATTTTATCAAAGAATCTTCCATTAATTCTCTGAATTTGGGTAAGAAATCAAGCAAATTAGGGATTTGAACAAAAATCTTAAAATGGGGATTTGAAGGACCATTTGTGGTCCGAATTGGGAGTTCTTGGTATGTACGGACTCGTGGAGAGACGAGGATTCCGAAAATGTGAGTTTCATAATTTTTCGAGATGTGGGCCGGGGGCTCGGGTTTTGCCAATTTCGTGATTTCTGATATTTTTTGAGTTCTTTCGATTGGGTGATGTTCCATTAGCCTATTTTGATATATTTGTGCTGATTTGTGCTAGTTTTGACGTGCGTGGATGCCGGTTCGAGGAGCTAAGGTGTCGCGGGCATGAGCTTTCGTCGGTTCGAGGTGGGTAATACTTGTAAATGATGTCCCGAGGGTTAGTAAACCCCGGACTTGCACATCTTAGTGCTGTGTTGAGGTGACTTGCACGCCGGATAACGAACGTGGGGTAGAGCGCCATTGGGGATTGCAACTTGGTCTGTCTCGCGTAATAAATAATAATACCTAATTGTTGAAATGAATTGGACTAATTATCATGTTTGGGCTTCGTGCCGATTATTTGAATCCTTCGGGGATTAGTATCATTGTCTTGATAACACTGTACATATTTTTATCTAAATTTAAGGTTTTAAATGGTATTTTGCTATTCAACATTTTTATAAGGTTATGAAAAACTTGAACAAGGTCTTAATAATATTTTTAGCTGTGAGCTAATATGATATTGTTGCCCGTAGGGCTTTCTTTGACTATTTGTTAGACTGATTGGGCCGAGGGCCATATGTTAGGGCATGACTTTTCATGTGAGCATATGCATACACATGCATGGATCGGACTGCACGCCGCAGTGGAATACGGATCGGGCTGCGCGCCGCAACATGTGTGATATTATTATTGTGCTTGGGCTGTAGGAGCCCCTCCGGAGTCTGAACCCCCACAGTGAGCACGGGTACCCAAATTGGATTGGGCTACACGCCGTAGCGGTCATATGCATTGCATGGCATACATACATTGGTTTACGTGTACTACGTGGCATAACATTCAGCACTCATACATTACCCGGCACACATGCATTAGTTGCCTTATTGACCAGATCTCCTGGTGTAAATTGATAAGGAGTGCTGAGCCCGAGGGGCTGATTTAAGTGCGGACTTGCATTGCTTGAGATTGTATCCATGTATTGGTATATTATTATGAAAGAAAGTAGCTAAAATTGAGAGATTTTTAATGATCTACTCACTTATGCTGGAAAGGAATAAAAAGATAGTTATGTATTGTGTAGCATGAGATAGTGTCTATCGTGGTTTTCTTCCCTTCAGCATTATTTACTTTTATTACTGCTGAGTTGGAAGTACTCACACCCGACTCCCTGCACCTTGTGTGCAGATCCAGGTACATCACAGTGGAGCTGATTCTATTGCAGCTCGGGAGTGCTTTTGGACAGTCGAGGTAGCTGCCAGCGTTCGCAGGACTTGATTCTCCAGTTTGTCTGTATTTTTGTTCTGATCATCCCACACTTGTGCACAGTTATATTCACTATTTACACTTTGTATACTCTGTAGAGGCTCGTGACTCTTGACCCTTCGGTCTATGGGAGTTGGCACGTGTTGGGACTTGGTTCCCTGTTTTTAATATATCTATCACTGTTGTGCTTAAATTGGATAAAGTGAGCTTGTGGCTCCGTGGTTATTGTTGATTGGTCGGGCTGGCCTAGCAGTGTGCTGGGCGCCATCACGACCGGATTTGGGGTCGTGACAAGTTGGTATCAGAGCCTAGGTTTACTAGGCCTCATGAGTCTTGAGCCGGTTAGTAGAGTCTTGTGGATCAGTACGGGGACGCCTGTACTTATCCTCGGGAGGCTGCGAACCTTTAGGAAACACTTCACATTTCTTGGAATTCTTATCGTGCGCACTTGATTCGGCTTGGGATATAATTTTTGAAATTCCTTCCACACGTCCTTGTACGCATCGAGCGCTCAGTAATATAATTGACTTATGGCTTGCAATCCCCCGATCGAGGGGCGAGATATAATCTTCATGAGTTCATGTTGGGCCAGTCGGGAGGACTTGAGGTGGGATCCTTGTCTATGGCTTGAGCACCAAGGTACTAATTTCGCGAGCAGGTATTATGAAGTTCATACGATCGGTATTGATCTTTATTGTGATTTGATATGTAGCCCTAGCTATGGGCGTGAGAAATATTTTCATCGCCTCTTAATTGGAAGGTAAAGTGCCTTATGTGTAGTGGAACGAGTTCAAACTCGGGAAGACTAAAATGATTATGCTATGTGTATCCTGGTGGAAGGTATTGTGCTGAAATGCTAAATTGAGGCGAGATAGGTGGATTGGTTCTCATGTGTAATTGAAAGGTAGTTGATATGTGTTATGATTCGAGTAGGTACAACGCATGTTCATTTACCAAATATGATAATACGATTTGTGTAGTATTGAGACTAATTTTGTCGATATGCATTGTGATGTCTTGTCGAGATGTGAATGTATTGCTAGGATGGTTTTGGTGATTCTCTGGCAGGTGGATAGGCCAATTTACAAAGGGAACTCTGCCGAAATTTTTGGAAAATTTGGGGACTTAGAAAGATTTCTGGTCACCTAAAGAGAGTGGGCTTATTGGTGGTACATGTATATCCGCAAGAATTGCAGAAGAGCTAAGGTCTCTGATGATTTGAGTCTCTGTCAAGGCTTGTAAATGACTTGAGTTTAATCTCATATTAACATTTCGGCATCACTTGGGTAATAATGATATGAGTGGTTGAAAGTGCTTTGATGAATGGCTTCGAGCTAAGTTGGGGAGGTTGCTATTGATTAACCGATTGCACTATTGTGTGCTATGTTGATTCTGTCTCTAAGTATGTTGGGAAATTCTGGTAAAGGTTATGGTGCTTCGTAGATCTGATGAAGTACTAGGGTGTTTTGAACTGCTGTTGGTAAAGAATATTCACCGTATAGAAAAGAAAGATAGCTGATTGTATCTGTAAGTAATCATGTTCTGCGATGTCAGAGTTCTAACAAAAAACAAGTGGTTCTACTCAATAGGACAGTTGATTACAGCTGAATAAGGGTGAATGATGCCCGAGAATGGTTTTGCAGTGTTCAAGATTTTGCTTGTAACAGTGAGGTGCCTTAAGATTTGTGTATGTGGCTAAAGATGGCGGTTTCGTTAGAGAAGATCAAGGCTTGTGTTATATCATGTGAATGATGGGATTCTAGGTATCCATATTAGGAAGTAATGATAACAATTTAAAAAAATTGCGGGAAGTTCATCAAAATAAAGTATGGTAGAATGTGGTACTTTTGGGAAACATTGAGAGAGTATTCAGTGGCCTATGGGTCTTAGACCGTGTGGTCTTGTGTACGAGTCTCATGTGGTAACATGAGTTGATGTATTATGGTACTATAGTAAAGACTGATATGAAATTAGAGATGAATCAGAAAGGAAACTGGGTAAATGGAACGACTTGTTAATAAACCAGAATGGTATAAAAAGGAATACGATTGATTCCTGGTGTGTGGTTGAAGTAATAAGTCTTGCAGATATTGCAGCAAAGCTCTTGAGTGCTGGCAGTTGTGTAACTTGATATGGGTATAAGGACTCGGTCCTGGCAGTTAAACTTATGCAACGAATAGGAAGAAATAGTTTGTGATGTGTTTTATCATGGTTTGAAAATGAGTATACTCCTGTCGGTATGCGAAGCGTGGAATGTGTAATGAGTTTTCTTCTATATGGGATCACGAAAGTCCTTGACTAGTGGAGTGCACCGATGTTGAGGCGGAGGAAAGGGATATGAATTTCCATGTTGTCTTAGTGTAATTTGGTATACACGATGTGTTATGGAAAGTTGATAATGGTATATTTTAGGTTTTGAGATCAGTTCATAATATATGGGAAGTCAATAAAATTATTGAGCAGCGCGGACAGCTGCAGGTGAATTAAGAATCGATCTTTCTGATAATTTAAGAAAATGGTACTACTATTCTATTAACTTGGCAGGGAGTATGATCCAAAAAGGACAAGGCAATGTAAACTGATGATATCCAGTGGTATGGTGGTATTCTCTTGTTGGATCGACTATAATAACTGAGTCGTTGATGGCATAGTGAAATTTCTGAATGGCTGTCGTGGTATGAATGGGCGCTTGATGTGCGTTATGTATATGTACAGTGGAGTGCGGGATCCGGCATTGTGATTCATGTGTTATATATGTGTTGGAGACTTGAAGCTCTCGTTAGTCTGCCTATTGCAGTGGTTGTATATCATGTGTATCGACACCGTTTTGTGATTATTAAAAAAAATCGGAGGCTCTAGTGGCTTTCTCTCTCAACTTGATATGACGAATTTGGATTATGATACTTGATTGCTGACTGGTCATCATTGGGCCAGGTTGTCTACACTGATGTGATATGGGCTATGATGGTATGGCACAAATTATGTAGCAAAGTGCATCAGAGTATGCTCCAGCGGGGTAGTTGTACCTCAGGACCAGCAGACGGCTGGTGGGTATTGCTTTGTTGGTTGGGCCTTAGTGGCGGATGTCAGTGTAGAGGTATCTACCATTGATTCAGTTCCAGTATTGAGAAACGTTGTCAGATGCGTTTCATGTGGCCGAGCTTGAGGCTATATATACATGTTTGCTGTAATGAGAAAATTCGACTCGATATGCATTTCCTTTTGCGAGATTTATGCGTGGATCGGGTGGCACGCCGCCACGGGTTATTTGGATCGGGTGGCACGCCGCCACAGGTATGGTATCTGGATCGGGTGGCACGCCGCCACGGGTATGTCATTGGAGCGGGTTGCACGCCGCAACAGAATATTGTGAAAATATAGTTAGTTATAAGCTACCTGGTATACAATACTTCCTCGCTTCTGAGGAAAAGACCGTTTTGAGTATCGCTTGGCGAATGACACATCCGTTGTGTCCTTTCAGGATTTAATAGCATACATTAATTATTTCACCGTGGGTGAGGTTGATTGCTTGGGTTCAAGACCTAGATCTGTGCGTGGCTAACCGTTTTGAGCTTAGTGGCTTGAGGTGCTTCATGAGTAATAATGTTGGGGTAGAATCAAGAATCGCGACAAGGCTACGTGATGTTATGACCTCTCGAGGAGGATTCAGGTACTCTATTTCTATAATGCGAGATGCGATCTCAGTTCTATGTTATGATGGCACAGAGGAATTGAATTGCAGCTCTATTTGCTGGAGACAGTTGTCATGAATTGAGTTGTCATGATTCGAGTGTGTGCATACATTTCTATTGGAGCCTATGTTGTGCTCGTCGTGGCTTAGGCCGGTGTTGAGGTGTCTTATCACCGGTGCGGTGTGTTATAATCGAAATGACCGTTGGAGTCATTAATGAATACGAGCATATTAGATCTTAGCTTGTTAGAAAGGTAAAAATCAAGGTTTGGCTCCGAAACCTATTGTAGTATCAGTTTTAAGAGGGAAATAGATTCACGAATGGTTAACCTGAGAGATGGGTTCGGTATATCGCGTGCTTCAGCTGCCGTGGGCAGGATATGGAGGTGTTGGAATAAGACTCTACCTAATGAAAGAGGTTTTCAGCTAGTGTTTGGTTATTGTGGCCAGTTGTTGTGATTAGAGACTATCGTCTCGAGTGATTTGGGTTGTTGATACAGCATATGATCTCACCCGGAGTAGTCACTATGGGTTATTGTAGTGGATTCGAGTGTATCCTGAGTATAGGCATGGGATTTGCATTTGGCATATGATTTTAGAAAGTGCAATGTGATTTATGGTTCAGATGGTCTGTGAAATTTTGACTATATGGTGTTTTCGGACTTATGTGAGATAGGGTGACATATGATCGCCCGGATATATGCTTGGTAAGGTCATTCGGCTAGTGGGTTGCTTCCAGTACAACTCTGAGTCTGCTCGAGGACGAGCGTTTGTTTAAGTTGGGGAGAATGTAACGACCCGGCCCGTCGTTACGGAAATTTCTACCCCGTTACCTTACATTAACATATCTTATGCTTCTATATCAGTGTTAGAACCTATCGGGTGAATTAGGTGTGAATTGAATTAAAAAATGAAGCAAATAGCATATTTGAAGGAAGTTTGAATATGGAAAGTCAACCTAGAGTTGACTATCGAGTTAGAGTGCTCAGAATCAGATTCTGATGATTCGACTAGTTTTGAGGGATTATTTATGACTTAGGAGAGCAATTGGAATTGAATTTGGAGATCCGGTGTAGAAATAGGCTTGAATTGGCTAAGGTTGAATTTTGGCGAAATCCGATCGATAGGTCAGATTTTGATCCGGGAGTCGAAATGGAATTCCGACAGTTGCAGTAGTTCCGTTAGGTGATTTTGGATATGCCTGCAAATTTTGGGTCATTTTTGAGAGCTTTTGGACGGGAATTGAAGGGATTTCGACGGGGAATCATTGGAGGTAAGTTTTATGAGTTAAATACATGATTTTATCAAAGAATCTTCCATTAATTCTCTGAATTTGGGTAAGAAATCAAGAAAATTAGGGATTTGAACAAAAATCTTAAAATGGGGATTTGAAGGACCATTTGTGGTCCGAATTGGGAGTTCTTGGTATGTACGGACTCGCGGAGAGACGAGGATTCCGAAAATGTGAGTTTCATAATTTTTCGAGATGTGGGCCCGGGGCTCGGGTTTTGCCAATTTTGTGATTTCTGATATTTTTCGAGTTCTTTCGATTGGGTGATTTCCATTAGCCTATTTTGATATATTTGTGCTGATTTGTGCTAGTTTTGACGTGCGTGGATGCCGGTTCGAGGAGCTAAGGTGTCGCGGGCATGAGCTTTCGTCGGTTCGAGGTGGGTAATACTTGTAAATGATGTCCCGAGGGTTAGTAAACCCCGGACTTGCACATCTTAGTGCTGTGTTGAGGTGACTTGCACGCAGGATAACGGACGTGGGGTAGAGCACCATTGGGGATCGCGACTTGGTCCGTCCCGCGTAATAAATAATAATACCTAATTGTTGAAATGAATTGGACTAATTATCATGTTTGGGCTTCGTGCCGATTATTTGAATCCTTCAAGGATTAGTATCATTGTCTTGATAACACTGTACATATTTTTATCTAAATTTAAGGTTTTAAATGGTATTTTGCTATTCAACATTTTTATAAGGTTATGAAAAACTTGAACAAGGTCTTAATAATATTTTTAGTTGTGAGCTAATATGATATTGTTGCCCGTAGGGCTTTCTTTGACTATTTGTTAGACTGATCGGGCCGAGGGCCATATGTTAGGGCATGACTTTTCATGTGAGCATATGCATACACATGCATGGATCGGACTGCACGCCGCAGTGGTATACGGATCGGGCTGCGCGTCGCAGCAGGTGTGATATTAATATTGTGCTTGGGCTGTAGGAGCCCCTCCGGAGTCTGAACCCCCACAGTGAGCACGGGTACCCAAATTGGATCAGGCTACACGCCGTAGCGGTCATATGCATTGCATGGCATACATACATTGGTTTACGTGTACTACGTGGCATAACATTCAACACTCATACATTACTGGCACACATGCATTAGTTGCCTTATTGACCAGATCTCCTGGTGTAAATTGATAAGGAGTGCTGAGCCCGAGGGGCTGATTTGAGTGCGGACTTGCACCGCTTGAGATTGTATCCAGGTATTGGTATATTATTATGACAGAAAGTAGCTAAAAATTGAGATTTTTAATGATCTACTCACTTATACTGGAAAGGAATAAAAAGATAGTTCTGTATTGTGTAGCATGAGATAGTGTCTATCGTGGTTTTCTTCCCTTCAGCATTATTTACTTTTATTACTCCTGAGTTGGAAGTACTCACACCCGACTCCCTGCACCTTGTGTGCAGATTCAGGTACATCACAGCATGGCTGATTCTATTGTGGCTCGGGAGTGCTTTTGGACGGTCGAGGTAGCTGCCAGCGTTCGCAGGACCTGATTCTCCAGTTTGTCTGTATTTTGTTCTGATCATCCCACAATTGTGCACAGTTATATTCACTATTTACACTTTGTATACTCTGTAGAGGCTCATGACTCTTGACCCTTCGGTCTATGGGAGTTGGCACGTGTTGGGACTTGGTTCCTTGTTTTTAATATATCTATCACTGTTGTGCTTAAATTGGATAAAATGAGCTTATGGCTCCGTGGTTATTGTTGATTGGTCAGGCTGGCCTAGCAGTGTGCTGGGCGCCATCACGACCGGATTTGGGGTCGTGACACTTGATTTTGGAGGGGTCCAACTCAATGCCCCGTCGGCTGACGATGAATCCTAGCAACTTTCCTGACGGAACTCCGAATGCGCATTTGGCTGGATTGAGCTTGATATCATATTTACGAAGTCTTTGGAAAAACTTCCTGAGATCGGCAATGTGATCTTCTTGACGTCTAGATTTTATGATCACATCATTCACGTACACTTCAATTTCTTTGTGTATCATGTCATGGAATACCGTAGTCATCGCCCTCATGTATATTGCCCCTGTGTTCTTCAGACCGAACGGCATCACCCGGTAGCAATAAGTCCCCCACGGTGTGATAAAAGCTGTTTTTTCTGCGTCCTCTTCATCCATCAAGATTTGATGATATCCCGCGTAGCAGTCCACAAAGGATCCGATTTCACGTCCGGCGCAATTATCAATCAGGATATGGACATTGGGAAGCGGGAAATTATCCTTAGGGCTCGCCTTGTTGAGATTGCGGTAGTCCACGCATACTCTGATCTTTCCGTCTTTCTTTGGCACCGGTACTACGTTAGCCAACCATTCAAGGGTATCGAGTGACACGAATGACTTTCGCCTGCAACTGCTTGGTTACTTCTTCCTTGATCTTTACACTCATCTCCGTCTTAAATTTCCGCAGTTTTTGTTTGACGGGCGGGCATGCCGGGTCGGTAGGCAATTTATGGACCACTAGGTCAGTGCTGAGTCCTGGCATGTCGTCGTACGACCATGCGAAAATGTCTCTAAACTCCATGAGTGTTTTGATCAATTCTTCTCTCGGGTTGGGTTCAATATGGACACTTATTCTAGTTTCTTTGACGTCATCTGTGTCCCCCAGATTAACAGCCTCAGTATCAATTAAATTTGGTTTGGGTTTTTCCTCGAAGTGACTTAATTCTTCACCGATTTCTTCTACGGCTTCATCATCGCCGTATTCCGATTCACTCTCGTCACCTCTTATTTCATGCGTTATTATTTCCAAACCCGATTGACTTTCTAGACTGGGTTGATTAATCTTTAAGCACGCCATATCATTAAGATCAGTTGAAAGAAAGCTACTCAGAAAAGTAAAAAGAAGGAAAATAAACAAAATTAGAAACGAAAGGAACAAAATTTCATTAATGGGAACAGTACAAGGAAAAACAAACTTGCGAACTCAAATCAAAATGAACTGAAACAAACGGATTTTACTTCGGGGACAATCCCAACACAAAATTTCAAAAGAAAACAATCCAAAACAAACTACCAAGACTCCTTCCGGACAGGGAGAGGAGTAGCCTTCCAATTATTCAACTTTGCTTTCGATCCCACAAACTGTATATCGGCATGGCTGCATCCTTCGCCATCCTCTAGCATGCACACGTCTGCGAATAGGTCCTCAAACTTTCTTAAGAACTCTTTGTCTGCCATAACCATAGGACTGGGAACCTTTGTCGTCGGATGTCCTCTTGTCCCGGACCTGACAAAAGATCGGGAAAGACGCAAAACAGGCTTCGGGAGCACCCATGTCTTCTGCTTATTCCTCTTGGCTCGCTGGATGTCCTCTGATGTTGGCTTGAATCCCAAGCCGAAGGTTCCCACATTTTCGACCACGGATACCGGTTGTGTGATTCCTTGCAGAGATGCACCTAGACCTTTGTCGGGTATGAAACCGTGTCTCAACATTTCATGAGCCACCATGACGTCTGCGGTATTTATTCTGTCATTGGGAATGCATTCCCCTTCTGGAACTCGGTTGGCGGATACCACATCGCAGATCTGGTATACCCATGGCCCAACATCCTCTTCTGTCTCAACAAAGGGGACGATGGTGCCTGGTTGTAGATCATTCTCTCCATGGACTACGATCTCCTGTTGGTCCCACTCAAACTTGACTAGTTGGTATAGGCTGGATGGAACTGCTTTTGCGGCATGGATCCACGGTCGCCCTATCAGAAGGTTATATGAAACTACCATGTCCAGCACCTGGAATTCCATGGTGAACTCCACTGGTCCGATTGTCAAGATTAACACTATGTCCCCGACCGATGCCTTGCCTCCTCTATCAAACCCTCGGACACATATGCTGTTCTTGCGTATCCTGCCGATATCCACTTTCAACTTGTGTAGTGTAGAGAGAGGACAAATGTTCGCACTGGACCCATTGTCGACCGGGACTTTGCTGACCACCGACTCCTCACACTTCACCGTAAGATATAAAGCCCTGTTGTGCTCGGTGCCTTCCTCAAGGCAACTCGTCATCGGTGAAGGTGATCCGATTTGCTTCGAAGATCCTATTGGTGATTTTCTCCAAATGACTCACCGAGATTTTATCAGGTACGTGGGCCTCATTTAGAACTTTCATCAAAGCTTGCCGGTGTTCTTCAGAATGTATCAGCAAGGACAACAATGAGATTTGCGCAGGGGTTTTCTTCAGCTGTTCTAAGACAGAATAATCATTTAGCTTCATCATTTTCAGGAACTCTTCTGCCTCTTCGTCAGTTACCGACTTTTTTAATGTTGCCGGAGTGGTCTTCCTCAATTTCGCAGGGGCAAAACATCTCCCTGAACGAGTCAACCCTTGCGCTTCGTAGACTTCCTCTTTAACTTCTTTTCCTTTGTAGGTTGTCATGACCCGATCATAATTCCATGGAATAGCTCTGCTATCAGCTATTGGCAACTGTATTGCCGGCTTGATGATGAAAGGATCCACTCGAACACCTGCTACAGTTAAAACGGGCCTGGTTGCTGCCCCTGGTACAACTATTTTTACTCCCTCTAACCTCATAGGCACTTTGTTCACACTTCCCTTTTCTGCTTCCAACCCCTCTTGTACGTCTTTCTTGCAGATGAGTGACTCATCAAGGCTTGGCCCTTTTTCCATTTTTACCCCACTAGACTTGATCATCATTACAGTCTGAGAGGTTTTCTCCTTTCCCCCTTCCACCCGTACCAACTCGATCATGTTGGTCTCATGATGAGTTGGAAGTGGATTCTGGTTGATGTTGGGCTCCGCTGGAGTCTGGACCTCAATTCGGCGAGTGTCGATGAGTTCCTGGATAGCTGTTTTCAACCTCCAACACTTTTCCGTATCGTGCCCCGGACATCCTGAGCAGTATGCACAGTTTATTGAATGGTCCAGATTCTTTGGAACAGGATTTGGTAGCTTAGCCTCGACCGGATTTAGCAGCCCTACTTGCTTCAAACGGTGGAACAAACTGGTGTAAGACTCTCCCAAGGGAGTGAAGGTCTTCGTCCTTGGTGCTCTGTCGTTCTTGAAGGCTTGATTCGGACGAAAGCCCGTACCCGTGAGATTTCTATAGGCTCTTGGGGGTGGGTAATTATTCTGTGGATTTGGCGCACGCCATGGTGCCTGGACGGGAGGTGGAGCATATGATTGGGCATGATGGACGATGAAGTGAGCATCTGGTGTTGGGTAATAGTGTTGTGGATGGCTGTATGGATTGTGAGAGTAATTTTGTTGGTGGGGCTGTGGCGAATTATACTGGGGTGCGGGGCCTCTATTCCTGAACCATGCTCTGGAATCAACTGCCGCAACCTCTTCTTTCCTCTTTTTTCCAAGCACCCCTCCGGTGCCACTTTGAATAGCTTGAGTGGTGGCTTTCAACGCTGCATAACTCATGATCTTGTTAGCTTTCAAGCCTTCCTCAATCATAGCCCCCATCTTTATCACCTCGGTGAATGACTTACCCACGGACGTCACCAGATGTCCGAAATAGGTTGGCTCCAGTGTCTGTAGGAAGTAATCCACCATTTCATTCTCTCTCATCGGCGGATCTACCCTTGCTGCCTGTTTCCTCCAGCGGAAACCAAATTCTCTAAAACTTTCGGCGGGTTTCTTCTCTAACTTTAGCAATGATAAGCGATCGGGGATTATTTCAAGATTATACTGGAACTGGCCGATGAATGCTTGAGCCAAGTCATCCCATGTAAACCATCTGCTCGGATCCTTCCTAGTGTACCACTCTAGTACAGACCCCCCCAAACTCTGACCGAAGTAAGCTATCAGAATCTCGTCTCGTCCTCCGGCTCCTCACATTTTACTACAAAAACCTCGAAGATGGGCTACTGGGTCACCATGCCCTTCGTATAAGTCAAACTTGGGCGTTTTGAACCCGGCTGGCAACTGGACATCTGGGAATGGACACAGGTCTTTGTAAGCGACACTGCCCTGGTCACCCAAACCATGCATATTCCTGAAGGACTGCTCCAGGCTTTTAACCTTTTGAATAACTTCCTCATGCTCCGAATGTTTGATGTTCTTTTCTGGTTCTGCCATGTTATCCCAGTGAGGGGTGTGTGAATGCGGTTTAGGAGCCTTAAAGGTAGGCTCAGGAGAATAACAATGATTGTCGTGGATTTGAAAAAGTGGCTCACTGGACGATTTTTGTAAAGGAGCTGGTGGAGGTGCCACAAAAACAGGGGTAACCGGGGGAGGAGGATTTTGCCTGGTTGGTGAAACCGGGGAGGTATATGGGTTTTCCCCTTGATAATAAGGATAGATTGGTGTACTGGTCGAGGGGTCAATGGGCGGATGCTCTGGTGCTGGTGGAAAAGTAGGAAGGTTTGGTGATGATTGTCCCCTAGCCCAGGCTAGGTGCATCTCTATCATTTGCTATCTCAACCGGTCCACTTCTTCTTTCATGATTTGTATCTCTGTTTTCTCCCCATCGATACTTTTGCCGGAACTAGACATGCTTGCTGGAATTGGACCTTTTGATCTGGTATGGTAAGGGTGATCGGCCAGTATACTCTGTCAAGTCAACTGCTAACTTTTCTGGAATTGCAACAAACTTGTTAGCTCACTGAATTTTAACAGGCATGTTATCGCACGTTTGGATGCAATACACCTAATCAATTAACCATTTCTACATGTATTCCTCGCATGCGTCATTCCAGCTTTTCTTTTTCTTATCCTTGAAAACTTTATTGTTATTAGCCTCCCCATTTTTCTTTTTTTTAGTGGTGGTCGAATCTTATGTGGATTGCCTACGTATCACGTCCCCGCGTGAATCAGACCGAGCGTAGTTCTAATACAATAGACATAAGATATGAATGAAATTCATGAATTTTATTTCAACAAACTTCAAACTTGAAACACTTGCAAAAATGACAACAATGGAGAAAAACTTTCAAAAGGACAAACAGACTCTAAAACAATAGACTCTTCTAAGCATGTTCCAAAGTCTCGAATTTTGCGCCCGGGGGGCGTTGTTTGACCTTGCTGCAGTTCTTGGTGTAAGATCTTTCTGTATACTTCCCAATTCTGCCATGACTTGGTGGACACATTCCATGATTGAAGAGAAGAGGGTAGGCCGAGGTACTCGTTCGCAGGTCAAACACCTCATAGTGATGTAGTGCCCGATCTCATTGATCCTGGTCCTGATCATGTCTTTTTCTCTGAGCAGCTGCCCTATGTGCCCGTTCTTTGCCCCTAATACTTGAGAGTTGCCGGAGACATGGTCCAAGAGCCTATCTATTTGTCTTTCCATCCGTGCCATCAAGTTGTGACAACGGTCTCTATCTGCTTTAGCATCCTGGACGTGCCTGAGAGTTTGCTCTCTAAGAGTGGCATTTGCTTTTCTTAAATCAACGATGATTGCCATAGTTTTTCTCTACTTGTTGTAGACGGAGTGCTTCTTGGTGGGATGATCTCTTCCATTTTGTCCGGACTGCAACCAAAGCCGCTTTTGCCTTCTCCAAGTCTTCTTGTTGTTCAAAGGCTTTCCTTTCCAAATCGTTTATCAACATCTCGTCACTCCGACTTCTCCTTGACCTTTCTGCGGCCAATTGCATCTCTTGAATTTGAGTTCGGAGTGCTTCTCTTTCCTGCTCCCAATCGGCCCTTTCCCGATCAAAATCAGCCTATTGTATTTCCATGGCAGCTTCCAAGATTCCCTTGTCTTCTTTTAAAGTGTTAATGCAATATTGGAAATCTTGCGCTGTCTCATGTTTAGCCTCCCTTACTCTGGCTTCTACCTCCTTCTCCCAATCTATGACATACTTCACTGACATTTCTGACCTTTGCTCCGGCACTGATTGGCTGTGGAACCATTCGAGATATGCGAGACTCACTTCTCCCCGTTCTCGATCGACAACCATTTCGTTGATGTCGGAGAGTCGACTACCGAACCATACTTTCTGTGCATAAGTCTCCCTCGAGGTCTCCTCCGTCACAAATTCCCATGTAAACGATCGCATATCCTCAATTGGGGGACCTTTTCTGTTCTCTACCCAACTGCCGCATGACACGTAGCGAGGCATATGGTTGAAAACCCCTGAAACCCATTAGTATGTGGAATGGGAGATATGTCGACATATGCATGATTTTGGCAGAAGGGAACCAATAATAATTCCAGGTAAGTTGATCTGCTCTTAAAGATTTGAGAAGTTCTTGCCAAGTCCTCAAATCTTCTGGAAGGTTACAACGGGCGGCTCTGTTTGTATGACAACGAATATAATTCAACCAATCCGCGTTGAAGTTTATCACAATTGGGTGATGATAGAGATGTTCTACAAACCACATTTGTAATAGGATATTGCAACCCTCAAAATAATCTTGTCCTTCTTGGCACCGAGTTAAAGCCCGGAAGATGTCTCCTAGTATCATTGGAAGAACAGTGTGTTCCTCGTTACTTTGTAGATATGAGACCACCGCAGCCAAACGGATTCTGATGCGTCCGCCACGTTCGGGAAAAACCATGGTTCCCAAAAAAGCGATCATAAAGGCATAAATCCTTAAGTCTCCCCAGGCGTCATAATTCAACTGGTTGACAAATTCAGTATTTGAGAATTTCGCGAACCCATTCTTATCACCAAATCTGTCGTAGAGATAATCCGGTGGCACCCAACCGTTCTCCAAACAACCCATGGGAACCCGCCGGAGACATAACTTTTTCAAGAAATTATTTACACCCATCTGCCTAGGAGCTGCAGGTCTCATCTTGTGCAAATCTCTTCCGAGCCCTGTGAGTCCGCCCAATTCTTCCAAAGTGGGTGTCATTTCGCAATCCCGGAATCCGAACACATTGCTTGTTGAGTCCCAAAAACTCACTAAAGCTCTGATCACATTTTTGTCCGGTTTTATCATCATGATGTCCGGAAGAAACTTGAGGTGCTTGTGAACTTGATTTCTTTCCCAAGCCGAGAAACTAGTCCACCATTTACAGAGCCGATCTGGGGTCTTGTCTTGGACCATGAACATGGGTGGCATTTCGTCTCTTGCCCTTTTCTGGCCGATTCGTTGCGAGAAAGTCATGCTGATCCTAGAAAAGATAAAAATGAACTTAAGATTTTTCAAAATTTTTTTTTTATTTTTTTTTATATATTTTTTTTCATTATGTATAAAAAAAAATGAGTCTTGTTAATACGGCCTTTCAGCACTTGAAGAAGATTTGAAGGCTGTATAACAGGACACCAGTATGATGTCTATATTTCGTTTTGCAAAATTAGTCCTCCGGCGCCCCTTTTGAGGCGTTTGGCTATTTTTGCAAAATTTCCTAACTCTCGACTAAAACCAAAAATCCTAATTCTAATATTTTTATTATTGTTTTCTTTTTAAAAAAATCAGTATTAGTTGAGCCCGATATGGGTTGCCTACGTATCTCATGTTTGGTGAGAATCAAACTTGCGTAGTTAGAAAATAAAAGGACTAAATCATTTTAAGAAAAGAAAACAAACTATTTTTAAACAACATTTCTAAAACAAATTATTTTCAGAGGAACTAAGAAAATTTATTTGGAATTTTTGTTTTTGCATTTTTTCAAAAATTTATTTTTTAAAGAACTAACTATTTTTGTAAAATTAAGAAAATTTATTTGGAATTTTTTGCATTTTGTCAGAATTTATTTTCAAAGAACTAACTATTTTCCATAAAACTATTTTGACTATATACCCCGACGTTTTCCACTTCTTCCTCTCTTTTTAACAAACCGGTCGGCATGTAAGATCGAAACAAATAAATGCACACAAAAAGATGCCACAAGTTGGTCTTTTGTTTCAGGTACACCTGTCCTAGATAGGCCCAACCCCTGTGTTGAGCCTCCTAAGTCAAATATGCACATGATGCAAATAAACGTTCCTATCGGGGATCCGGCATAAGGTTTTGTTATTCTAAGTCATCATCCTGTTGGAAAAAGTGTCTAGACTGGTTTTAACTCAAGCGGACAACTCGAGCCGAAGAGTGTCAATGCACCGGTAGCATGGCTTTTCGGCTTAATTGACAGACTCTCCGCCTAAACATGTGTGACTACAAAATCCTTCACCGAGTGCCAAGCACCACGACTATCTTGAGAAAAACGGGCTATGTCCAGCAAATGCCCGGTATTATATTTCAAAAGACTCAGAAGAGAAAAAATGGGTATCGGCACAATTTATATACGATTCACAAAATATCAAAGCGGTAAAGCAACATTTAGCATATCAAATATAAACATGTAATAAAATCTGATAATAAATAAGCCAAATAAAATAATTATTCAAAGCTCGAATTCTTAATCCAATTCAGCTGAACCCGAATTTGAACCCATCAGATAATGAAAATGTTGAAACAATTGTCACACCTCCTTTTTCCGCTAACCCGCGAGGGCGCGATGGAGTTTTTCCAATTAAAGGACAATTGAAACGAGATTTATTTAATTAATTAAGAGTCGCCACTTGGGAGATTTATGGTGTCCCAAGTCACCGGTTGAATCCCGAATCGAGGAAAAGAATGACTCTATTTAACAGTCTGCGAATTAGAAATCCGGATAAGGAATTCTGTTAACCCGGGAGAAGGTGTTAGGCATTCCCGAGTTCCGTGGTTCTAGCACGGTCGCTCAATTATCGTACTTGGCTTCGTTATCTGATGCCTTAACTTAATGTGCCTCTTATGATATTATTATTATAAAACTTATTATTATTATTATTATTATTATTATTATTTTTACAAAGAATTGCAACGTTGTGAAAATGTATCTCGAACCACGTCGCACCAGTGCACCCATGGTTGTCAACACATTTCGACTCCGTTGAGATTTGGATTTGAGTCACATAAATGCGCAGCCGTGATTAGGAAGGTATTATTATTAACTAACGCGCCTAAAGCAACTAGCGTATTTATTAACTTTGCGAGGGCCATAGAAATTTGCTAAATGGCACACCTCGGAATCTAAGGGAAAACGACGAACTAAATGAAATACAAATATTTAATTTAACTAATTAGGGATTAAGTATCGCAACTATGTCATCGGGAACCGTAGTTGTAGTTGTGACAATTTATTTAATTGACCACGTCTAAAGTAACCCATGCGCATTTACTAATAATTTTTCCTAAATTTGGAATCACTCATGAAAGCCAAAAGCCATGGATTTTTGGCTCAAACTTCTGCCAAACCGGATACGAGTAAACAAACAACCAACATTGAACTTAGTACATAATTAAGACATATGAAAAGCAACAACAATGGACAATTCTTATCATGCTAAGTATATAAAAAAACTACATGAAACAAAATACAAAGGCTCCTTTGATTTGTTAAATGAAACAAACCTTTTGACACACATGGAGAATATTTCAAAATACCAAGTATTTAAATGAACCTTTGATTTTAAAAATGACGCACATGAACAAAATACATGAATCTAGCGTAGCATGATACAGCTCGATGCACATGGAGCAAATTTCTATTCAGCATGGCTATTTCGATTCAAGATTCCAGTGATACATTAACTCAGCAAATAGCACGTATACGAATCAAACAAACACATTCCAATAATTATTTAAGGTCAGCAATTTATTAAAGGAAATGAATCTTTCCACAGAAATGCATGTTCAAATCAGTCATGGAACAAAGAAACAAATCCTAAACATACATACAATTGGCAATAATACCAGGCACATTTGGAACCTCATAATGGATTATCAAAACAACAGTACCGCAACAGTCCATGTTCAGCACATATATAATGATATATGAAGGTTTTAACTACTGTATTAATACAATTCTCTATTCATATGAACTGCTCTTCATGTCAGCCCATTTTTCTCAAATTTTTACTTCATAATCAACATGGTTACAAAGAGTATACCTGGATATTGAAGAGCAAAAGAAAAAGAAATCAGTGAGGAAGCAGCAGCAGCAATATCAACTTCCAGCAACCAAATAACAGTCTACCATAACACTCCAAATCAAATTCAAAGAGCCGAGAGGTTTGAAAACCAAATAGTATCAATAGAATAACCCCAAGAATAATACCAAGAGTCAAATTTGAAACTAGGATCTGAAATGCAAACAACCAGAAATGATACGAGAAGTGGTAATGAAACAGTAACCTTTCTCTTTCAACTCTCAAAGCTCTCCAAAACTCACTGCTTTTCAAAAAATGTTCTTAATAGCTATATCTCTCTCAGACTGCTCCTGTTTCAGAATACTCTTAAGTGTACCTCCGTACTGTGTGTATCCTCTTAAAACTCTCTCTAATGAACTCTCCCTGTTTCTTTCTATATGTGTGTTTGTTTTTCTGCTTTTCAGTGAGTGAGTGTGTATCTCCTTTTCAGAGAATGTTCTAGTGTCTATTTTTATAACCTACAGATCCAACCCCCAGCCCTTTCTTTTAATTGTTTTAATCAACTGTCCAGCCAGGTTATTCCTTATGTTAACCACTAAATCCTGTCTGATTATGGGTTATTGATACAAAATTCTAAACACATGGTGTTAATGGGATACCTTGCAGTACAGCAGGTTCCACTAGGTTGTACCATGTGCCTTGCATCATGACTGTTTAACTTTCTGATTTTCTTAAGTAAACTATCAGCTATACCCAATCTTAGTATCTAAACTTAATCGACAGAATCAAGCAAACAAAAATAATAGTTCAATTCAAGCAAAACAGAGCACTGCCCGAGATTTCAAACAACAAATTCGCGAATTTAAACGACGACATTCGTTAAGTCGAATCATAACATGTATGACTGATAAACAAACCAATCGCAAAGACAGTGAGTTCAAAACTCTCGGCCAAAGTAATCAAAAATGAAGAATTAGCTATTCGACGAAATATCGAATCGAATTCCTATCTTATAACTACGTCGTTTATAACAAACAATCAGAAGCAAACAAGTCGACCAAATAAAAGGTCCCAAAAGAAGAAGAAATTGAAGATGTCCGAGGAAAAATCAATCAAACAAATGAAACTAACAAAAACAATTAAACTAAATTGACAACTATAGTTAAATAAAAATAGAAAAGGAAAAGAAAAGAAAAGAAATACCTTGAAACCAAAAATGGAGCTCGGCCGACTTGGTCTTCGGCATTCGAGGTCGAAAGGACCTTAATTGAAATGTTTTCTAAGTGAAAACATATCAATTAAGGTCTATTAGACCTCAATTCGATATAATCCGGCGAAGGAAATTCCCGAATAGACAATTTTTGTTTTGATTTTGTGGGAGTAATTCATGTTAGGCAAAAATCACGTGCTCACAATGATCATTCCTTAAATGTGGTAGATGAAATAATAATGGGTGTGTATTCGATTTATCGATTCGACATTGACCTTTATCGATAATTACTTATCGATTATCGATTTGTATATATGCTTATCATTATCGTTTCAATAAGTTTTTGATTTTTTTGATTTCATTTATTGATGAACCGATAATAAATAATCGATTCAATTTATTGATAAACCGATTCAAATGCACACCCCTAGCGCCCAGCACATTGCTAGGCCAGCCTGACCAATCTCACACAAACCAAGCTATCGGCTCTTAATTTACTTTAAAAGCAATATTTCACAGTAAAGAAGTACGGTACTTTTGCATAAATTGCAAATTAAGCCCAACACAATATAATATCTCCCACAGATCTGGAGTCATAAGCTATGAGCCTTTACCAAGAACATAATAGTAATACTGAGAATAACTGTATCTAACAAAATACAGAAAAGTCTAATATAACTAAAGATAGAAGGAAATGTCGGGTCCTACGGACGCTAGCAGCTACCTCGACAGGCCGGAGTGATCACTGAATCAACTGGGAATTAGCTCTGCTGCGATGCACCTGGATCTACACACAAGGTGCAGGGAGTAGTGTGAGTACTTCCAACTCAGTGGTAATACGTATGGGTAAGACAGTGAAGAGAAGAACACCCAACATAGCACTAAGCAATGCTATATAATAATCTTATTTTTACCATTTTTAACAGTTTAAATCTCAGAACCAGCAATTACAGCTAAACAGAACAACATGTATATCTAAATGCAATATAGATGCATGAACATGACAGCTGCGGTGCGTAGCCCGATCCATTTGGGTACCCGCACTCACTATAGGGGTTCAGACTCCGGAGGGGCACCTACAGCCCAAGCACAATATCAATGATATGCTGCGCCATACAGCCCGATCCACTATCAGTCCAGCTAGATGCAATGCAAGCCTCACAGGCACAGAAATATCATTTTAAATCACTTTTTATCAATAAAAGTAGAAAGCAATGTTTCAGAAATACCAATGTTTGGAAAACCATTTTAGACAATGTTTAGCTCAGGACTGATATCAATATAACGTGCTATGATCACAGAAACAATGATAACAATCATTGTGGGATCAAAATAACTGGCTCATAGCCCAAAGATATCCACAACCATCCAAGTAGGAGGTTTACCGGCTCAATTATAGCCAATAACATAGTATAATATTACATAGTCGGACTAAGCCATAGTCCCCGATCACAATCGACCCCGCACTCACTGTAGAGTACGTATCTCACCTCAATACATCGTCACATAGTGATATACCGGGGTTTCAAACCCTCAGGTCATCACCCATACCCATTAGTCACCTCGACTCGTCTCGAAAATTATCCTGCAATGCCCTTGCCACGAGAATTGGCCTCCACAGGTGTAGAATATGATCAAAATCTATAGGAATACATCAAAATAGGCTAAAGGAACATAACCCAATCAAAATAACTTGAATTACACCCAAAAACACGAAGTTGCCAAAAACCGACCCCCGGGCACGCTTCTCGAAAAATTACAAAAGACACATTTTCAGAATCCTTATCTTGCCATGAATCCATACATATGAAGTTGATCAAAATTGAACTCCGTTTTCCCATTCAAATTATTGATATTCTATAACCAAGGCTTAGAGAAAAGAATCCCCCATTGATACACATTAATTCTTCCAATTTCAGAGGTTAATTCCATGATATAACACTATATTAACATAAATTGAGTCCATGAGTGCTTACCTGATGAATTCCCTCGATTTCCTCCTCTAAATCGCCAAAATGGCCTCTTAGTTCGAAGCCCCAAATGTGTTAAATGTTCTGAAATTTCGAACCCTTACTGTTCATTAAACCCTGGCATATTTTCGCTTTTGTGATATATGGCTCGCTTCAGCGAGACCGCTTCTGCGGTTTATTGGTCGCTTCTATGACCCATGCTATAGTCCAAGACCGCTTCTGCGGTATAAATCACGCTCATGCGAGTCTGCTTAAGCGGACTTCCTTCCACTTCTCCGTGTTTCCCCAATAGGCTCATTTCCGCTTCTGCGGAACATTTCCCTCGTATGCGGTTCTGCCCCTACGACCAATTGTCTGCTTCTGCGGAATTCTTCACTAGCCAACCCTGAGCTCGCTCCTGCGATCGCCATTTCGATTCTGCGGAGCTTCTTCTGCGCTCCCCCTTCAGCAGAAGTGAAAACCACTGCTGCAATAAAAACCAGCAGTTACAAACTTTAAAATTCATCCGTTTCACCCTTCGAAAACATCCCGAGGCCCCCGGGACCTCAACTAAAAATACAAATCCACTCTAAATCATCACACGAACTTGTTACAATCATAAAAACACACCCTCAAACACACAAATCATTAAATTAAGGCTGATTCAAGCCTATGATTCAACCAAAACTTCCGAAACCTACATTCTATCAAAAACCCGACCAAACGATGTCCGAATGACCTAAAAATTTGTGAAAATATCCAAAATCACCTAACGAAGCTACTGTAACTGTTGGAATTCCATTCTGACTCTCAGATAAAAATCTCACCTATCGACCGGATTTTGCCAAAATTCCAACTTAGCCAATTCAAGCCTATTTCTATACCCGACCTCAAAATTCAATTCCGATCGCTCCCCTAAGTTACAAATCACCTCCCGAAGCTAACCGAATCATAAAAACTCTATTCCGAGCCCTCTAACCACATAGTCAACTTCAGGTTGACTTTTCAGAAACAAGCTTCACTCTAAAAGGCTATGTGCCTTATTTTCAATAATAATTAATTCCAATTCACCCGATAGACTCTAACACAGATATAAAAACATGAAACAATATAATAAGGTGATAATGGGGTGGTAAATCTCGTGATGATGGGCTGGGTCGTCACATTTCTTAATAAAACTAGTTATATTAGAGGTTGGTTGTACTAAATCTTCCTTGACTAAGATGTGTGCCACCTTATTTCCTTCACGAATATTATGCTTCAGCATGGTCTCCCCCTCTCCATTAGCTTTCCATTAAGTACCTGCATTCATCAAGCAATTTAAGTAGGGTATTCCTCTTCAAGAAAATGTATTACCTCCGTAGCATCTGTCTCAATTTCACATGGAATGAAATTTCCCTGCATGATTATGTGAAAAGCTTGACGAAAAGCTAGTAACTCTGAATGTATTGGTGAGGTACATTCACATTTAGCGTTGAACCCAAGTATTCAATCTCCATTGTTATTACGTATGACTCCACTAATGCCACCCTACATATTTTCTTTATTGAAAGCACCTTCTATGTAAATCTTGTACCAACCTTTAGGGGGAGGGTGCCATTTTACTTTAATTTTAATAGTGGACGCAACATTTTGTTTATTAGTGGCTAATAATTGGTACTCTTGTGCTAGCTTAAAACTTTGCTAGTAGTTATTTTTTTGGCGGTGTTATTGGTATTATTATCATTTCTAGTGTTCCAAATAGACCACAAAGCAAATGCAAAGGTATTTGTCCAATTTGTAGTGGTGTTGAGTTTGAGGGGATTTGTCCCTTAGGAAATCTACCCAATGTTCTTGAGCACTAGGGTTGGTAAAGGGAACTCCTATAGACTAACAATGACACTCAACGATGGTGGAAATAGTTCCAGGGTCATGGCATCGACCTACGACAATCACATAAGTCCCAATCTGTTATGACAATCAGTATGTCCTACTACAATCGTCATGATTATTTAAAATTAATGTAATTGTAGTAGGAATTTGTTCATCGTGATCGCGAGCCTAGGGCCATGATCGCATAGAAGGAAATTAAAGTTGGGCAGTAGGGTTTTCAAAATATTTCATCCGCGACCCAAGTCCTATTTCCACCATCGTTGAGTGTCATTGAGAGCTTTTGACGAATCGTATTCATAGGCCGATGCCATGCCAAAATACAGAAAAGTCCCAATAAATTGTAATTATTATTATTATTATTATTATTATTATTATTATTATTATTATTATTATGTGAAAAGATACAAATAACATATGATCTTTTGCTACATTATAGATCCTGAACTTACATTTATAAGTTCAAAAGTTAAGGACACTTGATCTTGAACATCGAATTCCAAGTTCAAAAGTTAAGGACCCTTGGTCCTGAACTTAGAGTTACAATTTCAAAAGTTACGGACACTTGGTCCTAAACTTAGACTAATAAACTCAAAAGTTAAGGACAATAGGTCCTGAACTTACAATTACAAGTCCAAAAGTTAAGGACAATAGGTCTTGAAGTCCTGAACTTAGACTAACAAGCACAAAAGTTAAGGATACTTCTTACAAGTACAAGTTCAAAAGTCACACTGGTCCTAAACTTAGACTAAAAAGCTCAAAAGTTAAGGACAATAGGTCATGAACGTAGACTTACAATTTTAAAAGTTAAGGACAAGTGGTCCTTAACTTAGAGTTAAAAGCACCGAAATTACGGAAAGGTGATTCTAAACTTCGAGTTCCAAGTTCCAAAGTTAACATGTGGTCCTGAAGTCCTGGACTTTGAGTTGCAAGTTTAAAAGTTAAGGACATGTAATCCTGAAGTCCTAAACTTAGAGTTGCAAGTTCAAAAATTAAGGACCTTTGGTCCTGAACTTTATGAGCTGAAGGGTGTTTCGTCTAGCAAGTAAAGTTTATTAAAGCAGCGTCTAAAGATTAAAGATATTTTAAATAATGACTTAAAAGTAAATACATGTAATATTAGTGGCCGTGCGCACCCCCCTCATATTTGATTGGTTTATCCTCTTGGTAGAAATGACACTAGGTAGCCACTCTAAATAGCAATTATTTAGGAATTTGCAAATACATTCTGAATTTTAATTTTTTTAGTTTAATTTTTCGGAAAATATTAATTTTCTTAAAATTAAAATTTTTAATTTAAATAGTAAGACAAGTAAGTAAATAACAACCAAAATAGTAGTTCGTACGCTCGCCAACAAGATAAAGGAGACATTTTTTAGATCGTTGCATAAATAATTGGTAGGATTCACTATTCATTTTCCTATCAACTATTTATGCGACCATCTAAGAAATGTACCCTTTATCTTTTTGGCGAGTGTACGAATAAAATTTATGCAACAATCTAAAAAAGGGAGAAATTCAAAAATAGCTAAATTTACAAGTTGTTATTTAAAAATTGTCACACTTTTAAAAGTAATTATAATTTATTAACTTTTCATGTAAAGATAAATCTGAGCGAAAACAGTGTTCAAAACCCAAAAAATATGCCAGTATATTATACTGGAGTTCCAGCATAAGTACACTTGAACTCAAAGTAAACTGGTCCAGTATAATATGCTAGAAGTTCATGTTCAGAGAGTGAAGGTTGCGGAGATGAGGATGCTCAGGTGGACGTGCGGGCACACCAGGTTAGATAAGATTAAGAATGAAGTTATTCGGGAGAAGGTTGGGGTGGCTCTAGTGGATGAGAAGATGCGGGAAGCGAGGCTCAGGTGGTTCGGGCATATGCGGAGGAGAAGCCCTGATGCCTCGGTGATGAGTTGTGAGCGGCTGGCAGTGGTTGGCACGGGGCAAGGCAGAGGATGCCTAAGAAGCATTGGGGAGAGGTGATTATGCAGGAAATGGCAATAATGCAGATTTCTAAGGACATGGCCCTTGATAGGAAAGTCTGGAGGTCTAGAATTAGGATTTTAGGATAGGGACTTCTAGAGCTATTTGTACTTCTTTCCTGAGGCTAGGTGTGGTTTGGTAGGGCCCTCCATAGATGTCTTGCATTTTATATCGTGCTCCCTATGGTAGTTACTGTTGGGTGTTATTGCATGCCTTTTAATTTACGGTTTTATGTGTAGTTATCTGTTTATGCATTTTCTGCTGGAGTCACTAATGCTCTTTTGTTTTTCCTTTTCTTTTTCTCCTCTTTCTCTTCCCTTTCACTTGAGCCGAGGGTCGATTGGAAATAGCCTCTCTGCCCTTTCGGGTAGGGGTAAGGCCTGTGTACGTATTACCCTCCCCAAACCCCACGTTGTGGGAATACACTGGGTAGTTGTTGTTGTATACTAAATTAAGGCACAAACTTCAGTTTTGAGAAGAAAGGATTAGTGTAGAAGTATGATTTATTTAGTTGAAACATAATGTCGTTTTATAGTGCTTCGTTCTTTCCCTATATCTCATAATTCACTGATTACAAGGTTGACTGAACTGATAGAGGTGAGTATTTACTATTTAGTGAATGAAAAGGAACCTATTGCAGAAATAGCACTGTAGGACAAGGAGGAAATCTTCGACCCAAGAATCTGTAGTATTATGTATTGTTTTATTGTTTTGATTTAAACCTATATGCTAGATCGGATTGTTAGGTTTGAATTTTCTAGTAAATACTCACTAATTTGCACTATTTTATGTTACAAGTTTCGGTTTTTGAATAGGCTTTGATGGGGAAACTGATATCTTAAGAAATCAAGAGAAAGTGTTTATATCCTATTTTCGCTTGCTCAAGAAATTCTTTGATTATGTTTACTTGTCATGTTTTGCTCTTCCTCAACAAAGCCTCCATGTATTTTGGCCTTGTTTGAGGCCTTTAGATAAAGTTCTATTATTTATCTAGTTAAAAAAATATCATGAACTAATGTCATTTGGATATTGAGTTAATGGGTGCAAGCATCTAATATAATTGTTACTTTTGTCAGTATAATAAATTCATCACACTGTCATCCTCTATCTCTATGTGAAACAGCTTCATGAGCAAAGTATGAGGTAGCTGGAAATTGACTTAGCGAATTTATGGTTTCTGAAGCACTGCAACAGACTTTCATGGCTACCAAGCATTCCTGTACATCAACTCTACCGTGGATTTGGGTGATTGAAGCACTAGCAAGCTTCAATGAAATAGATACATCTTTACTCATCAGTATATGCGAATTTGCAATTGCTTTATTTCGTAGAAGCTGTTGTTAAATTGTGAGCATCATAATTGTTTGACATTAATAGTTCATGCATAACAGATTTGGTTAAGAGGAGTCCTGAAATTTCCGATGATCTGGGGAGAAATGCTTGGGAAATGGTTTCCTTGAGAGGTTTATAAAGACAAATTTGGAGATTTTCAACTTCATTAATAACCAATCATTGATTACAAAGATAATACTCTAATGATAATTGTGCTACAACCTTCTAATAATGCAGAAATAAAAATGCAAACTTAAAATGCATATCCTAAGAATACATTAAAGATCCTAGTGTTCCCGGGACATCATTCGGTCTCGCCGCGAGCCTATATGCAAGTCCCCTTTGGAGTTTATCTAAATCTCTCATTATTTTCTTTACAAATATCATTGCTGAGGCGACAAATGTGGCCTAGGTCATATCTTCGCATATCTGGCATTTCTGAGTGATATAGTGAGCAATACTAACAATTCTCTCTCTAATCATTCCTTTCTCTTGGAGTAACTGGTTCACGTCCAAGCAACGGTCGTAGTCAATATAACTTGGTTTAATAAGTCCAAGATCAATCCCATAGAGAATTAACCTACCAATTGCAACTATCACAACCCCAAAAGTACTTCCGAATCAAGTTCCCAAACTTTGAATATATATTTGTGTGTTTTTCGAACAACTACTTTGCAAGAATTAAAGAATGCTTTAAAAGAATGGATTGAATGTTGAATAAAATAATATAGAGAAAGACTAAGGTGTTGATTTCCCCTATTGATGGAATCCCTTATCATTATGCTTTTACAAATTGTTAATATATTCTATCAATCATGAACGCTATGTGTATCGTAACCCTCTCCCGAGCAATTACAATAATTTACTAGTGCACTCTCCCGAGCTACCCTAGCTAGCTTTAATTTGAATAGTTCACTTTAGATTGCACCCAAGACTTCATTATTCCTAACCCCGTCTTTACGCCTAAAGTTATAGATTCCTCTAATAACCTAGGTGTGGTGTTGTTCAACAATAAACCTAAACATGCACTCTTTTCCAAGTTATGCACACTAAATAGACACAGCTAATTGGGGATCCTACCAATTAACTACAATAATAATGAAGTTGAACAAATAGAAATCTAAGTCACAATTTGTAATCACATAAACGATAAGTTCATCACTCAATAGGTTCCATCAAAACCTTAGAAAAGAATTTAGCTACTCATGCTTGAAGAAACAAAAATAATAATTGAAATCATAAAGAATTGCTTGATATAAAAAGAAAGAGTTTGAGAGGAATCTCTCCTACTAAAACCTTGCAAAAGTATTGAATAATAGATTACATGCCTCTATGGGGCAAACTAGCAGTTTATATAAAGGTTTTAGGGCTTAAAAACTAAGTTTGAGTCCAATTGGGATTGCTGCCGCTGGGCCTTCCGCGGTTCGTTCGCGGCCGCAAGAGGACCGCGAATAGTCAAAATTCAGAGGCCTTCTTTTTTCGCGGTTCATCCGCGGTCGCGAGTGAACCGCGGATGAACAGAACTTCTGATTCTTCACTGCTGCTTCCAGGCCTCTTCACTTCAGCTCTTATTTTGGCCTTTTCATCAACCTTGGACTCCAAAATAGCTCTTTATGGTATCCAATGTGTCACATGTACCTGCAAAACACAATCGAACACTAATCAAAGCATTTTGTCCTCATAAACAACATTAATTCCATAGCAAAGTGTGATTATTTAGGGTACAATTATAGTCAAATTCACCTATTATCAATACCCCACACTTAAACCTTTGCTCGTCCTCGAGCAATCTTTAATCACACTTTAGGCCAATTAACAAAAATTTGTCTCCCCCAAATTAGGTCACAAAAGCTATTATACATGAACAACTTAATATATGCATGATCTTTACTTAACCGTAAACTCTCATGCCAGCACATTATTACTTACTCTACTTATTACCAAAAACTTGCAAATTTACCTTTGTCCTCTTGAATTACATGCCCTCACCAAATTTATTGAGAGAAGTTCCCACACATTATCAATTCAAAAACACTGAACTTATAAATATCGAACAAAAATTCACTCACTCTCAACAAAGAACATTCATATGCATACAGACACACCATAGGCTTGCCCCTAGTGTAATACTCCACTAATCGAGTTATTCAATCATAGATCAAGAGGTCTTTAAGGGTTGTAATGTTGGCTATGGGACGGGTAGGATACTTTTGGTTATAGTGACTAACCTCCCTAAGCACTTTTCTTTTCCTTTTTTACAACTTCCCTTTTCGTTTTCTTCCTTATGTCTCCCTAAACATTCCTTCACCTTTAATTGCTTTTAATCTCCACTTTTCTTTTGTTGGTGTAACTGGCCTTTCTCATTTTCATGTATACATTGATATAGCTCTTTTTCTCAAAATATCTTTTTCTTTTCATTTTTTTTTCATTGCTTTGCAATACATTTACATTATTTTGGCCAGTTCACTATTTTCTACCATTCATTCTTGATTTTCCCTTTTCAATTTCCCTCACCCCACACTTAAACTTTTGCATATTAATTACAATACAAGTGCTTCTAGGAGGTAAAGTAGAACAAATATAATAATTTGAAGAACACCCAAGGGTTATAAAAGAATAGGCTTTAAGCTCAAAGGGGTTAACTAAGATATAATGTACGGGTGAATTCATGTTTATTGGTATATGGGGTTACACAAAGAAATGCCTCTATCCTTTCTAAAACCGAAACACTTCTATTTCTCTTTGCAAACACACAAGGCAAGTTCTAGGCATCATGTACAACATACAATGTAAGTAAAAACCTCACACACACATGGCATGCAACTCATTTGGAATCCGGTTTATCAACAAAGTCCTATCGATGTTCAAGCAAGCATTATTGTGCAATTTAAGGCATATTGAGATTCTACAATCAAGCTGAGAAGATACATTCTCAAGTTCAATTTACGCTTTTGCTAATGTGCATATTAGGGGTTACATGTTGCCCTTTTACCTCTAATCCTAAGAAAAGAAAAATCTACCTAACCCGGTTCAATAAAAACCCTTGGAAAAGAACCGTGGTCAAAAGATAAACCAAGAGGGAGATGATATACTACCTAGAAAAAGAAAATAAAAGAAAGAAAAATTCCTACGTGGACTACTTCCCTCAAGAGTACTTGTCCTAAATAGTCCGTCATCAGGAAGAGTCCTCTACTCATATTTTTGGATTTTTTTAAATTTTATATTACTAATACTCTAATATATACATTATGTACAAGATAAGTTTCCCACCCCACACTTAAAAATATGTCATGTCCTCATGGCATAAATAAAAATGAACGCACAAGAGGGGCAAGAAAACTTACATGTGACTCACTCGGAGTCGGAGACGGTGGATGGGTCGACATGGCATGCTCTCCCAAGTGCTCTGAGCCATGCCATAAATTTGTTCTCTGATCGGGCTTGCCTAGTGGACATGGCATCTAGCCGTGTGTGTAGACCATCTACGGAAGTGCGTAGAGCAGCCACCTCCTCCTCCATTGACCTCAACACAGGTCATGTGGACTCGGATCTAGACATGCTTGCTCCACGAGGAGCAGGCCTGGAAGGTCCGGCTGAATCCGTGGAGTGTCTGGCCCGAGCATCCGGTAAAGGATCGTCCTCCTCATCTAAGTCAATAGGTGTTGTGTCTCGTCCAACCCGGATAGTAGCAGCTCTAAACGGAGCTTTCGGTAGTAGCTCACCGTCAACATCAGTAACTGGGGTGTGGTTGAGGATACACAAGGTAGTGACAAGAGATGAGTAATAGAAACCCTTGGCAGTGAGGGATCCCCTCAATACCATCTCGTCACTAATAACTCGGGCAATATCAACATCCCGATGTGTTACAAAACACCAAGTCAAAACAGCCCTATTAAAGTTAACATCTGTGGTGTTACTTGAGGGCAAAATACGGTTGCAAATTATGGAGAACCAACATTTGGCAGTGTGTGTGAAACAGTTAGAGTGCAGAGTTTGATTTCTAATCCATACTGGAATGCCATCTACACATAAGGCCTCTATTAGCATGTCCCACGTGACACCGGGCCTATCATGGTAGTAATCAATATCACTAGTGTGCAATGGCAGGCAAAGTACCTGCCGAATAGTAGGAATATGAGCATTGACTCGCTTACCTCTGACGAAAACTTGTCTGACCGAGGCATAAGGGGCATTGGCATAGAATTCTCGGACAAGCATCTTGTTCACCTTAGTAGGTGTTTCAAAGAGGAACTCCATCTCTCGCCTCCGAATCTCATCATAAATTTCTGGCTTCTCCGAGCGGATAGCTATCCTGTCCACTTCTACCTCTTGGAGCCACTTCTTGTTTGCTTTAATGTGAAATGCATTTTCGGCTCCTTCATCAGCAAACCTAGACTCGTCATAAGTTGGTTGCCTGGATGAGCTAGCACCATGTCGTGGTCTCTTTGGGGCTATGATCCTGCACAATTAAGATAGCCAAAAAGTTTGTAAACCGTTAGTTAGTGGAAGGCTACTCAGACTTCGCCATCCTTGAAAACTCACAATTGACCATTATTTTTGTGCATTTCCCTCATACTCTTTATCTAACTATTTCACACATGCCCAATTGAGCACCCCACACTTAGTTCTTTGAACACTTCTAATAGTACCCTATTGACTTAATCCATCCCAATAAAATATTCAATAACCAATTCATGAGTTGGGCATTATGTCTCCTAAACTTCATTAATCCACTATGATCAAGGGTAATGTGCCCAACTTGCCTAACCAACCCACATATATGGTTAAACTACTATTGGGTCTCCAAATCATAAAATTAACATCATAAACACAATTGAAGACCCAACACCCATTCTTTACGAAACATCAATCATATAACAAGGTTCCTTAGAAGCATTTCATGGCAAAATTAAATGTACAATAAGAAACCAAGCAATATTCATGAATGGACCCTAAACTAACACTAACTAAATACTTAGACAAAATAAACAATCAAAAACTAAAAATAGAAACAAAATAAAAGAGAAAAGTATAAAAACTTACAAGTTATAACAATGGAGAAGTAGGGTGGAAGAAGGGGATGATTTGGAGAAGAAGGGGTTGGGGATTTGTAGAGAGAAGGGAGAGGATTTGAAATTAGAGAGAGAGAGTTTTGAGAGGGGAGGGGCGGCTGAATGGGGTTTTGGGAAAGGGGGGGGGGGTTCTTTTAGGGTTTTAAAGGGGGAGGGAAAAGAAAAATAAAAAAACATTAATTTTGCGCCAACCGCGGAACTGACCGCGACTGTTCACGGTTCGTTCGCAGCCGCGGATGGACCGCGAAAAGTCGAGATTCAGAGAGGTCATTTTTTTGCGGTTGGTTCGCGGCCGCGAATGGACCGCGAACAGAGAAAGTTCAGAGAGGGCATTTTTCCGTGGTTCATCCGCGGTCCGCGGATGGACCGCGGACAGTGCTCCTCTCTGAAAAAATTTCGACTGTTCAGCAAAAAAATTTTGTTTTTCTTATATTCCTTTATTACTTACTACTAAGATAAAATTACTGACAACATGTTCGTGGGTTGCCTCCCACATAGCGCCTGATTTAACATCGCCGCACGACTCAACTTAGCGCATTTTACGGCTCGCTAGACCTTTGAGGTTCATCTAACCATAATTCTATCTTGTCCTCCATGTCATCCAGGCTTATGTATTGTTTCAACCGCTGTCCGTTTACCTTGAATGTACGTGATCCATCCATAGTTTGAATTTCCACAGCTCCTGACTCACATGCCTCAATTACCTTGAAGGGTCCTGACCACCTTGATTTCAATTTACCTGGGAAAAGTCGTAATCTTGAATTGTATAGTAGTACTTTGTCCCCGTTTTTGAAGGTTCGCTCAACGATATTTTGATCATGGATCCGCTTCATCCTCTCTTTATACAATCTTGTATTTTCAAATGCTAGGTACCGAAATTCTTCTAACTCATGTAACCAAGTCATCCTTGCTTTACCTGCTTCATCCAAGTCGAGATTCAATTGTTTCAGTGCCCACCACGCTTTATGCTCTAGTTCAACCGGTAAGTGACAAGCTTTTCCGAACACCAACTTGTAAGGAGACATGCTGATGGGTGTTTTAAATGATGTTCTATATGCCCATAGTGCATCATCAAGCTTCCTGGACTAGTCGGTCCTTGTGGCGTTCACTGTTTTAGTCAGTACACTTTTTATCTCCCTATTGGAGACCTCAACTTGTCCACTAGTTTGCGGGTGATATGGAGTGGCCACACGGTGTTTAACATCATACTTGGCCAATAATTTTTCAAAAGCTCGGTTGCAAACGTGTGTGCCCCCGTCACTAATGATAGCCCTTGGAGTCCCAAACCAGGTGAAAATATTCTTTTTCAAAAATCCCACTACCACCTTAGCATCATTGGTGGGTAGTGCTACAGCTTCCACCCATTTGGACACGTAATCAACTGCAACAAGTATGTACTTATTGTCGTATGAGCTAATAAAGGGCCCCATGAAATCTATTCCCCAGACATCGAACACTTCCACTTGCTGGATTGGATTCATTGGCATCTCATGGCGCCGGGAGATGTTTCCGGTGCGTTGACATTCATTGCAACCTTTCACCCACAAGTGTGCATCCTTAAACACCGTCGGCCAATAGAAACTGGCCTCGAGTATTTTGGCAGCTGTACGTATTCCTCCAAAGTGACCACCATATGCTGAAGCATGACATGCCTGCAAAATAGAAGATTGTTCTATCTTGGGGACGCATCTCCGGATCATGTTATCAAGACATATCCTAAACAAATATGGTTCATCCCAATAATAATACTGACTTTCACGAAAAAATCTTTTCCTCTGGACCGATGATAGGTCATAAGGAACAATGCCACTGGCTAGATAATTGGCATAGTCAGCATACCATGGAGCTTCCAGGAGAGTGGTGGTGAGCAATTGCTCATTTGGAAAGGTTTCCAGAATTTCCCCACTCTCTTTGACAAGTTCAGCTCCTTCAAGTCTTGACAAATGGTCGGCTACTTGATTTTCAGTACCTTTTCTATCTCTGATTTCGAGGTCGAACTCTTGGAGAAGCAACACCCAACGAATTAGGCATGGCTTAGAGTCCTTTTTATCAATTAAATACCTTAAGGCTGCATGGTCTGTGTATACGATTACCTTTGATCCTATGAGATAGGACCGGAATTTGTCGAATGCAAACATGACCGCCAGCATCTCCTTTTCTGTCACTGTGTAGTATAGCTATGCTCCACTCAAAGTTCTACTTGCATAGTATATTGGATGCATCAGCTTATCTTTCCTCTGGCCCAGCACTGCCCCCACTGCATAATCACTTGCATCACACATTAACTCTGGTAAGGTTGCTCCCAGTCTGGGGCAATGATTATTTGTGATGTGACCAGCCTCTTCTTCAGTTCCTCAAAAGCAATCCTGCATTCGTCGGTAAAAACAAAAGGGTGATCTTTTTCAAGTAACTTACAGAGAGGGTTTGATATTTTGGAGAAGTCTTTAATGAACCTCCGGTAAAAACCGGCGTGTCCAAGAAAGCTTCTTATGGCCTTGACGGATGTTGGTGGAGGAAACTTTGCAATGACATCAACTTTAGCACGGTCTACCTCAATGCCTTTGCTGGAAACCCTGTGCCCCAGTACTATACCTTCTTGTACCATAAAGTGGCACTTCTCCTAGTTTAGCACTAAATTTGTTTCCAAGCACCTTTGTAGTACTCTAGTCAGGTTGGCAAGGCATTCATTGAATGAATTCCCTACCACTGAGAAATCATCCATGAACACTTCCATAATGTCTTCCACCATGTCGGTAAAAATAGCCATCATGCACCTTTGGAAGGTGGCAGGTGCATTGCATAGTCCGAATGGCATATTCCTGAAGGCGAAGACACCATAAGGGAATGTGAAGGAGGTCTTCTCTCTATCTTCGGGGGCTATGGAGATTTGATTGTACTCCGAGTATCCATCAAGAAAGCAAAAATGGGACCTCTCTGCCAACCTGTCAAGCATTTGATCAATGAAGGGAAGTGGGAAGTGATCTTTGCGAGTGGCTAGATTCAACTTCCTATAGTCCATGCATATTCTCCATCCGGTGATGGTTCTTGTTGAAATCAATTCATTGTTGTCGTTTTTCACTACTGTCATGCCTCCTTTCTTGGGCACACATTGGACCGGACTGACCCAGCTGCTGTCTGAAATTGGGAAGATGATTCCCGCATCTAGCCACTTTATTACTTCCTTCTTCACCACTTTCTTCATGTTGGGGTTCAGCCTTCTTTGATGTTCCCTGGAAGGTTTGTGTCCATCTTCCAGGAGGATTTTATGCATGCAATAGGCTGGGCTAATCCCCTTTATGTCTGCCATGGTCCACCCGATGGCAGTCTTGCATTCCTTGAGTACCTGTATAAGCTTTTGAGCCTGCACATCTAACAAACTAGATGAGATAATAACAGGTAATGTGGAGTTAGGGCCTAAATACTCATATCCGAGATGTGATGGTAGTGGTTTAAGTTCAAGCTTCGGTGGCTCTTCTATGGATGGCTTTGCTGGTGGGTTCTCTCTTTTCTCTAAGTGTAGGGATTCGAATTCGATCTCTCGCTTCCAGAATCCCTTGCCTTCCTGAGATAATACCCATTCGGCCAAACTTTCACCGTTTACCTCTTCCATGTTCATCAGGCATGCTTGAAGTGGGTCTTCAATGGTCAATTCTGCATCGTCGGTCTCTACTATCACATCAACCGCATCAATTAGAGAGCAATTTGCGAACTCACTAGGACGTCTCATGGATTTTTGCACATTGAAGATGATCTCCTCATCATTCAACCTCATCTTGAGTTCCCCGGTTTCACAATCAATTATGGCTCTCCCGGTGGCTAGGAATGGTCTTCCCAGGATTATGGTAATTTCTTCGTCGACCTTGCAATCAAGAATAATAAAATCGGCGGGAAACACGAACTTCCCAACCTGGATTATCACATCATCTATAATACCAAATGGACGCTTAACCGTCCTGTCAGCAAGCTGTAGAAGCATAGAGGTGGGTCTGGCTCTCCCAATACCTAACCTCTTATAGATAACTAAGGGCATGAGATTAATGTTTGCCCCCAAATCACATAAAGCCTTAGTTAAGGCATAATTCCCTATAGTGCATGGGATGGTGAAGCTACCTGGATCAGATAGCTTCTCAGCAATGGGTCTGGAGACTACTGCACTACAAGTCTGTGTAAGTGTTACTGTGGCCAAGTCTTGGAAATCAAATTTCCGCGACATCAAATCCTTCATCATCTTAGCATAACCAGGCATTTCTTTTAAAGCTTCAATTAATGGAATGTTCACCTGGATTTGCTTGAGCATGTCGAAGAACTTTTTGTATTGCTCCTCTTTTTGGTGTTTGTCCAACCTTTGGGGGAATGGTGGTGGAGGCCTCTTCTTCCTGGTGACTTGGGATTTATCTTTGTCTATCGCTTTCTCATCAATCTGCTACTCTACCTTTTCAGCTACTTTCTCCGTTCCCTGTTTTGCTTCTTTATTTTCAGCAACTGGCTGGACTGTGACTTCTGTCAACCCTGTGGACTCATCCAGTTCAATGGGCAATGGAGTGGATGTCTCAGCCTGTCTGTCAATTTTCTCACTTTCATTCTCAGCATCAAGATCTCTACTGCTTCTCAGAGTCACCTGCCATCATCTGCTTTGGGATTTGGTCCTTTGGGTTTGTTTGTGTATCTGCAGGCAATGTCCCTTGAGGACGATTGTTGAGAGACATAGCAATTTGACCCACCTGTACTTTAATATTCTTGATGGCGGCATCATGTGCATCTATCCTCTCGTTTGTCTTAGCATTTGACCCAATTACCTGCTGCATCACAGCTTCCAACCTTGCAAACCCATCGTCATGTCTGCCCCCATGTGGTGGTGGAGGTGGATGATATCCCTGCTGCTGATTGCCGAAATTCTGAGGTCTAGGATATGGAGCCATGTTGTGTGGTGGCCTCATACCTGCTGCATTAAATTGTGGCTGGGGAGGTCTGTACTGCATTGGAGCCTGTTGGCCCCAGTTTTGATTTCCTTGTTGTTGCCCTCCATAGTTAGCCACATAGATCATATCCTCATGTTGATGATGATGTTCTTGGTCTGCAGCCCATGGATTACCTATGGGTTGGCTAATGCATGATGTGCATAAACCACCATTGGTAGTATCTACAATGTGCACCTGCTGCTTGACTCCTGATTTTCCACCTTCTTTGTTAGGATGCTCATTTGTGTCAATAGAGTTGCCATGTTCTCCTCCAGAGTGTTGGATAGATCCAGGGGTATAGAGTGTACCACTGGTGTGATAGGAGCATTCCTGGATGTCCACCCGGAATTTTGGGCCATCCTGTCTAGCAAATTTTGGCCCTCTCTCCAAGTCTTGCTCAGAAAAGCCCCACCTGCTGAAGCATCTACAATATTCTTCATACTGTCTGAAAGTCCCATGTAGAACTTTTGACCCAACATCTGTTCAGGGATCCCATGGTGAGGACACATAACAAGCATGCCTTTGAATCTGCCCCATGTTTCATGTAATGTTTCCATTGGTTTTTGCTTGAAGCTCACGATCTCATCAATTTGTTGAGTTGTCTTGTTAGGTGGATGAAACTTGTTGTGGAATTGTTTGACTAACTCATCCCAAGTTGCAATGGAGTTTATTGGGAGTGAGTTTAGCCATATCTGTGCTGCTCCTGTAACTGAGAACGGAAAGAGTAATAATCTGATAGCTTCCGGAGTTACATTCGGTTGTCTTTGTGTTTTGCATATTGATAGAAAGTTCTTGAGGTGCTGCTGTGGATCTTCAACCTGAGACCCAGAGAATAATCCCTTGTTTTGCAACAAGTGAAGCATGTTGTTGGTAATCTGGAAAGACTCAGCTTGAATTGTTGGCACAACGATGGCAGTTGCCAAATTATCCGCTGTGGGTTGTGCCCAATCGAACAATGCACCTTCTTGTGCCTCATGTGCCTCTTGCATATTTAGCCCGGCTTGCTGGTTTTGAGCGTTTATGTCACCCATGTCAAAGTCTTGTTTGATTGGTTGTTGAGATTGTTGAATTTGTTTGATGGCTTTGTTACGTGCCCGGAAAAGGTTTGCTCGGGGTCTGAGAGTCCTTCAATTAGTTCTCCAGTCCTTGCAGATTTTCTAGGCATGCACCTGAATACCCAAATCAACAAACGTCAAAATATTCAATGTAGAGTGTAGAAAGAACCTGAATACACAAGAATTTTGAAGTTCTGGCAATGGCAATTGATAATTCCGTTAATTCCCCGGCAACGGCGCCAAAGTTGATTCACGTCCAAGCAACGGTCGTAGTCAATATAACATGGTTTAATAAGTCCAAAATCGATCCCACAGAGAATTAACCTACCTATTTCAACTATCACAACCCCAAAAGTACTTCCGAATCAAGTTCCCAAACTTTGAATATATATTTGTGTGTTTTTCGAACAACTACTTTGCAAGAATTAAAGAATGCTTTAAAAGAAAGGATTGAATGTTGAGTAAAATAATATAGAGAAAGACTAAGGTGTTGATTTCCCCTATGGATGGAATCCCTTATCGTTATGCTCTTACAAATTGTTAATATATTCTATCAATCATGAACGCTATGTGTATCGTAACCCTCTCCCGAGCAATTATAATAATTTACTAGTGCACTCTCCCGAGCTACCCTAGCTAGCTTTAATTTGAATAGTTCACTTTAGATTGCACCCAAGACTTCGTTATTCCTAACCCCGTCTTTACGCCTAAAGTTATAGATTCCTCTAATAACCTAGGTGTGGTGTTGTTCAACAATAAACCTAAATATGCACTCTTTTCCAAGTTATGCACACTAAATAGGCACAACTAATTGGGGATCCTACCAATTAACTACAATAAGAATGAAGTGGAACAAATAGAAATCTAAGTCACAATTTGTAATCACATAAACGATAAGTTCATCACTCAATAGGTTCCATCAAAACCTTAGAAAAGAATTTAGCTACTCATGCTTGAAGAAACAAAAATAATAATTGAAATCATAAAGAATTGCTTGATATAAAAAGAAAGAGTTTGAGAGGAATCTGTCCTACTAAAACCTTGCAAAAGTATTGAATAATAGATTACATGCCTCTATGGGGCAAACTAGGAGTTTAAATAGAGGTTTTAGGGCTTAAAAACTAAGTTTGAGTCCAATTGGGATTGCTGCCGCTGGGCCTTCCGCAGTTCGTTCGCGGCCGCGAGCGGACCGCGAACAGTCAAACTTCAGAGGCCTTCTTTTTTCGCGGTTCATCCGCGGCCGCGAGTGAACCGTGGATGAACAGGACTTCTGATTCTTCACTGCTGCTTCCAGGCCTCTTCACTTTAGCTCTTCTTTTGGCCTTTTCATCAACCTAGGACTCCAAAATAGCTTTTTATGGCATCCAATGTGTCACATGTACCTGCAAAACACAATCGAACACTAATCAAAGCATTTTGTCCTCATAAACAACATTAATTCCATAGCAAAGTGTGATTATTTAGGGTACAATTATAGTCAAATTCACCTATTATCAGTAACCTCCCTATTTGTTCGGCACGAGAATCCAGAGTCTGTTGGCTTTTCTCTTGAAGCTGCTACAGTTCTATTTCCAACCGTGCCATGGCCATATAGCAATGTTCCCTTTCCATGTCAAACTCTTTTACTTGTTTGCTACCCTTGACCTCGATAGTGACAATCTTTTTCCACAACCGAGCAACTTCAATATTATGTTCTTCTTTCAATTGTTGGATCATACGAGCCATTTGTTCATCATTTTTAGCCAATTCCTTCCAAACCCCAATTAATTATTTTTCAGCTTTATCTAGATCAAAAGTGTAATCATTCACCTTTCGTCGCAAATTATCAATAAGTTTTTCATCCTGGGCATGTCGAACTGGGGTTTCAGTTGCTGTTCTCATTTTCAAAATTTGAGCTTTCAGTGCCTCATTTTCCTTAATCAGCTGTTTCTTTTCACCCTCGTCGACCACCATTTGTAAGCTATTTTTGAAATTAAGGTCTTGAACTTGCTTTTCTGACATACTGATTTTGGCTTGGTCAAATGGACTTATGTATGTGGCATCACCCCCTAGTATAACTGTATCTCTCATGGCATCGGCCTACGACATTCACATAAGTGTCCAAGTTACTAATACGATTGTAGAGTGAATCATACTGAATGTGTTGGTGATCCCACACCAATAAGCTCTATAGACTAACAATGTAGTAGTATGAACATATACCAATCGATACTACGGTTGCTTAATATACCGATGCGTCCTACTACAATCGTATTGTAGTAATTTTTGTCCAAAATTACTATAATTAATGTACAAAAAGGGTACTAATAGTAGTAAGAATGATAGATGGCTATGACCTACTATATTAAGCAACCCAAGTATCGATTATATGATTAGTATTCATATAAATATCGTACTGGACGCATCGGCCTACGACAACCACATAAGTCCATTTGACTAATACTATTGTAGTCATAACAGATTGGGAGTACTGTAATACGATTCTAGTCGTAGGTCATCTTGAGGTGAGTAATGATTTTAAATGATGTCGTGAGGGTTTGAAACCCCGGATTGCACAATGTAGTGCTATGTTGAGGTGAGACACGTGTTATATGTCGGGCGCGATTATTAGTCCCAGATTGATGTGGACTATATTACAAATGTAGTAGGACGCATCGGTATATTAAGCAACCCTAGTATCGATTATAATTATTTAGTAATTGACCGTCTATGAATATTATTTCATTCTTATACTAAGACGCATCGGCCTACGACAATCACATAAGTCCATTCGACTAATACGATTGTAGTCATAGGAACTTATGTGATTGTCATAGGCCGATGCGTCCTAGTATATGAATGAAATAATATTCATAGACGGTCAATTACTAAATAACAACCACGATATATAAACGGAAGGTCCTATTACTACAATCGTATTACATTACTCCCAATCTGTTATGACTACAATCATATTAGTCATATAGACTTATGTGGTTGTCGTATGCCAATGCGTCCTACTACATTCGTATTACATTACTCCAATCTGTTATGATTGCAATCGTATTAGTCAAATAGACTTATGTGGTTGTGGTAGGCCGATGCGTCCTACTACAATCATATTACATACCTCCCAATCTGTTATGACTAAAGTCGTATTAGTCAAATGGACTTATGTGGTTGTTATAGGCCGATGCGTCCTACTACAATCGTATTACATAACTCACAATTTGTTATGACTAAAATTGTATTAGTCAAATAGACTTATGTTGTTGTCGTAGGCCGATGCGTCCTACTACATTCGTATTACATTACTCCCAATCTGTTATGACTATAATCATATTAGTAAAATGGACTTATGTGGTTGTCTTAGGCCGATGCGTCCTACTACAATCGTATTACATAACTTCCAATCTGTTATGACTAAAATCGTATTAGTCAAATAGACTTATGCGGTTGTCGTAAAATGATGCGTCCTACTACAATCGTATCTATCTATATATTAAAAGAGAAGCAAAAGAATATAATGATGGCAAGTGTCACAACTACAATATAACAAGTGTTATTTTTTAAGACACATCTCCAATAAAATTGGATTTAATTTGAAATTTGAAACTAGAAAAAGAAAATAGGCAAAAGAAAATCCTCCAACGAATTCCCTAAAAAAAGGAAACTGCCTCCCATGTTGGGCAGTTATTTTGTTCATTCATAAAATTGAAAATTAAGCTTCTTCTAATTTTAGTTAAAAGTAATCAAATAATTACTACCAAATTTTAAAAGTTCACCTTTTAAGTGCAGTTACAACTCCTAATAATTAGGAGATTAACAAGGCAACTGTTACAATCATTTTAATTACCGTTTCAATACAAAGCCTTCATGTATTCCGTTGCCTTTCAACCAAACGCATATTTTCAATTCCATATTTTCGATTTCAGTATCCTCAAGTGAGAGAACAAATTAACAATGGAGAAGAAGTTTAACGGAAAAGATGATCTGAAGGTAGAAAGCTTTTCTTTTTCCACTTTTCATGTGAAGGTAGAAAGTTTCACTGTTGCAACTTGGTTAATGATTGGTTGCTTAATTCAAAATCTGAATGTGCTACATTTTTATTTAGTACAAGGAGTGGTTTGGATAGCATGTCATGATTTCAAAAAAATTTGGAGCAGAAAGACAAGTAAATTTGTTGATTAATTGTGCTAGTAAGAATCTTCACCAATTCAGTATTTCTCTAATTCTTTTTTTCCCCTTATCTTCTTCATTTGTTTGGTCATGGTTATAAGAAGGAGATCAAGTTTCCAAATATGGAACTTTAACTAATGTTTTGCCATTGCATTATTCATCATTTTTATGTCTTTTTTTTATTGGTAATTGTCCCTTCTATTTTCACTTTCTTCTTTTCTGCTTTCCTCTATTTCTTCTTCTTCTTTGTTTCTCTATGTAGAGCAACTCATTGGAGAAAAGTATACAAATTTTATACTCATGAAACATTTTGAAAGGTAAATTAATTTTTGTAGTATTTACAGTTATGCCTATAAAAGGTAAATGTTCAACCTAACAATATGCCAGATGATTATTGAACAGTTATGGTAGATATTTCAATTTTTCATATTTAAGTTATTTAAAGATTCTATTATATATGTTTTTAAACATCTTCTTTCTGAATTTTCTGTAAAATGGTTACATTTGTTTTCTATGGGAGGGAAGGAAGCTTATGGAAGGCTTGAAAACTATATATTTTCTTTGTAGATTAACTTGCTTATCTAAGCAAGATGTTTTACTTTCTGTTTACTGGTTTTACATATTAGTTTCAGCAACAATACACTTTTATGTGCACTAAATTTTCATTTGGCATTGCGCAATGTTGTGTGCTGAGTTTATAGATACATACGAAAGACTTTTCCAAAGTGGATGTTACATTGACTGTAACAAATGATATTGATGAAATAAAATTTGATTAACAAAATGACTACAAAATGATATAATGAAATGTTTATCATACAGTTTTGTGATATGTACATAATTTCATAACTCTACTTTCTTTATCGTTTTATGTTATATTAAAAATATTATCTAAGTTAATTGTCGTTTATATACTATGAGAATCCAATTTGACATTATAATATTTCATTATGCTATATTATACTGGTTAGGGATAGAAATGATGCATAATGCATTTGAGTACTTTTTCGCCCGTAATATAACTTTACTTATAATTTATATTTTTTGTTGTATTTTTGCTTGATTAACTTATACTTTCTTAATTTTCCTTGAAAAATCACATTCATGTGTAGAATATTTTCTACCGACTTTAGGAGTCCTTTATTTTGACACCCTTTTTAAATCACGATTAAATGTCGAATCACAATCTAATAAGGTACAATAATATGTTTCGTAAAAATGTTCAATACTGATGCATTACTTTTAACTAAACATGATGTATACATGTTAGTCAATAAATCAGTTTTTTGTGGATTACGAATCTATATTTTACTTTTTCCTTTTAAATTCATATTCAAGGGAATTGTCGTGCATTATGAAAAACTTTTAAATCTTAGGACAAAAGTTAATAAAAATCTAATATAAGTTTGAATTTGAGTCAATTTTTTTTAATTCAAATAAAAAGATCAATTATTAGATATGAAAGTGTTTAGCTTCATTTTTAAATAATCACTTACATATTGGATTAGACTGAAGTCTATATTTGTGACGACCCGGCCCGTCGTCACGGGAATTACCACCCCGTTATGTTGAAATTACATGTTTCATGCTTTTATATCAGTGTTAGAGTCTATCGGGGAAGTTAGGAGTGAATTGGATTGAAAATGAGATATATAGCCTTTTTAAAGGAAACTTGAATAAGGAAAGTCAACCCGAAGTTGACTATTTAGTTAGAGGGCTCAAAATCGGATTCTGATGATTCGGTTAGTTCCGGGAGGTGATTTGTGACTTAGGGGAGCAATCGGAATTGAATTTGGAGGTCCGGTGTAGAAATAGGCTTGAATTGGCTAGGGTTGAATTTTGGCGAAATCCGAACGGTAGGTGAAATTTTGATCCGACGGTCGGAATGAAATTCCGACAGTTGCAGCAGCTCCGTTAGGTGATTTTGGATGTGCCTGAAAAATTTCAGGTCATTCGGAGGTCGTTTGGTCGGTTGTTTTAATCGAATGTTGGTTTCGGAAGTTTAGAAGAAACTTAGGCTTGAATCCGTGTGTGATTGGTGATTTTGATGTTTAGGATGGTGTTTTTAGGCTTGGAACAAGTTTTTATCGTGTTTTGGAGTATGTTGGTGGTTTTCGTTGGGGTCCCAGGAGCCTCGGGCTGAATCCGGACCATCATCCGACACATTTGGAACTTAAAAATTTGTAGAAAAATTGCAAATCACTGGGCATAATTTAAGCCTTCGCGTTCATGTGGCACGGGCCGCGTTCGCGAAGGCCAGGCGAGTCAAAGCATCGTGTTCGCGAGACTGGTAATCGCGTTCGCGTAGGCCAGGATTTTTTAGCTTCGCGATCGCATTTTGGGGGTCAGGTTCGCGTAGGTGCGTGAGGGTGTGCATCGCGTTCGCGTGCAGGGTATCGCGAATGTGTAGAAGGAAAATCTGGCGGCTGGGAAATTTTTCATCCCGAACGCGTTGTAGAGTCGCGTTCGTGAAGGTTAAGCCGGAGCTGGGCATCACGAACGCGTGGGGATGAAAGCGAACGCGTAAAGTAAATGGCCCAGGCAGTGAATTTAAAACCAGAAACATTTCCTTACGGGTTCATTTGCAAAACCCTCCATTTTTGAAGCCTAGAGAGAGGAAGTGAAGGGAAATAGCTGGGAGATCATCGGGATATTGTAGGAGGTAAGTTTCGTGGTTTAATTACATGCTTTTATCATGAAATCATGGATTATTTCTATGAAAATGGAGGATTGAATGTGGGTTTTAGCCCTAGGCCTAAAATTGTAGAAAAATACCAATTTGAGCGGGCAAATGGAGTCCGAATTCGGTAAATTTTATATGCCTAGACTCGTATTGAGGCGAGGGTTCCGAATATGTAACTTTTATAATCTTTCGAGAAGCGCACCAAAAGTCGGATTTTGACAACTTTGTGGGTTTTGATACAATTTGGGTTATTGCGAATGAATTGCGTGAAATTAGTATATATTGATGCATTCTCTATGATTTTGAGCAAATTTGGCATCCAAGGAGATTGATTTACGAGGCAAGCGCAAGGCGGATTGAAGCTTCTACCGGTTCGAGGTGAGTGGTAGTAGTAAATAATGTACTGAGGGTTTGAAACCCTGTACTACCACTTTACAATGCTATGTTTTGATGCGATGCACGTCTTATGACGGGCGTGGTGACATTGTGATTGGGGACTTGGACTTGGTCCTTCCCGGCTTATAGAATACTGTGTATTATGACCGTTAACGAGATTATAGCTGTGAAATTGGGCTAATAGCCATGTTTGGGGCCTTGTGCCGATCTGTAGAGCATTAGGGGACCTGTAGAGCTAGGTGATCCTTATATCGTGTTGGAAACTTACACTCAGCTATAAAATGAGCTGATTAGCATATTAAGAGCCAGTACTTGAGGTGTATTGTGGGAGATAGATTATGTAGGGTGGAAACTCCCTGATTTAGTTGAGTGGGCCTAAAAGGCCAATCCTATACTAAATGTGACAGGGTCGAGAACCCGTTATGATGTATATATATATATATATATATATATATACCCATGTTGGATCGGGCTGCACGCCGCAACAGTATATATATTGGATCAGACTGCACGCCGAAATAGTATATATGTGGATCGGACTGCACGCCGCAGTATCATTGCGCTTGGGCTATAGGAGCCCCTTCGGAGTCTGAGTCTGCACACATTCTCAGTGAGCGCTGGTGTATATTATGGGATCGGGCTACACGCCACAGTAGTATAGTTATATATGTATATAAATATTGGGTCGGACTACACACCGCAGTAATACATGTGTGGATCGGAAGGGAGCCCCTCCGAAGTCTGTATACACCCCCGGTGAGTGCCGTCGATGTTAAATGGAGCTGGCTGCGCCGCAGCGGTATATGTATTGGAGCGGGCTGCACGCCGCAACATTATACTTATTCATGTCAATATACATACTCAAATACTTATACATTATAGACATATGTATATGTCTTTATATATTGAGCTGGTTGTACACCGTAGGGGTACGAGTGAGGGTTTGATCATTTTGGGATCTTGTGGAGGTAGATGTCGGCTGGAGATCAGAGTACTTACGATAGTGACGACGTACTTGTGAGGGTTGCCCTAGAATTGTTTAGTGATAGCACAGGAGTTCTTATTTTCAGTTATTGTTTATTATTGTTACTCACTGAGTTGAAATATACTCACCCCACTCCCCTGCACTTTTTGTGCAGATCCACAGGTGCCCGAGGGCAGTTGAGCTATCGCAACTGCTTTATTCTTGTCTACTTTTGCAGAGATTACGAGGTAGCTGCCAGCGTCCGCAGAGCCTGTTTTCTCCTTCTTTATCATCTTGTTGATTTCTTTTGCCTAGACTTGTTTGTATTAGGATGTTATTCTGTAGAGGCTCAGTCTCGTGATACCACGATATGGTTGGGACCGTATTTTGTATGCTTTTTACTATCTCGCTTATCACTTAATATGATCATTTGTTGTTTAAGTTTAATTTGATTAATTGGAATTGATAATTGGCTGGTTTAAGGGATAATATGGTCGGGCTTGCCTAGCATTGTGTTGGGCGCCATCACGACCGGGGTTTGGGTCATGACAAGTTGGTATCAGAGCCTAGGTTAACAGGTCTCGCGAGTCATGAGCCGGTTGGTAGAGTCTCGTGGATCGGTATGGGGACGCCTGTACTTATCCCCGGGAGGCTGCAAAACTTTTAGGAAAAGTTTCAATTCTTGGAATTCTTGTCGTGCGATTACTTTTGACTTGAACCGAACTTTGACATTCTATTCTCTCGCAGATGGCGAGAACTCGAGCTTCCGGACGGGGAGGACGACCACCAGTACCACCTGCTAGAGGCCGTGGACGCGGCCGTGGTCGTGGCAGAGGTCGGGCGGCTGATGCAGTACCAGCTGACCCACAACCCCCAGTTGCAGAGGTGCCAGCAGCACCAGTTTAGGCACCAGCGGTGCCCATTGTTATTCTGGGTCTACAGGAGACCCTGGCTCAAATACTAGCAGTCTGCACTAGCCTGGCACAGGCGGATTCCGTTACTACCGCAGCAGCTACATCAGGGACCGGGGGTGGTCATTAGACCCCCACCGCACGCACTCTAGAGCCAATAGTGCAGGGCTTACAGACACCCGAGGCTCCTCCAGTTCAGCCTGTGGTTCCGGTTCAGCCAGCAGATCAGGTTCAGGAGGACAGGGTCCCAGCTATGATGGACGATGAGTAGTGTCGTCTCGAGAGGTTCACCAGGTTATCTCCTCCAGTGTTCACTGGTGCTCCGGGCGAGGACGCCCAAGGTTTTCCGGACAAGTGCCGTCGGATGCTTCGTACGGCAGGGATATTAGAGTCCAGTGGGGTATCTTTCACTACCTTTCAGTTTCAGGGGCCAACCTTCGCTTGGTGGGAGGCTTATGAGCGCCGCAGGCCAGCAGGGGCAGCACCACTATCATGGCCATAGTTCTCCACCATGTTCTTGGAGAAGTAGGTGCCTCGATCTCAGAGGGAGGAGATGCGCATGTAGTTTGAGGGTCTCCGTCAGGGGGATATGTCAGTGTTAGAGTATGAGATCAGGTTTACAGAGTTGTCTAGGTATGCACCATGGTTGGTTCCTTCTGACAGAGAGAGGATCGGACGCTTTGTGGACGACCTCATTTATCCCATTCGTATTCTGATGACTCAGGAAAGGGTCTTGAGTCGTACATTTGAGGATGCTGTGGATATTGCTCGCGACATAGAGATAGATCGTCGCAGAGAGCGGGATGAGAGGGAGGCCAAGAGGCCTCGAGGTGCAACTAGTTCCAGTGGTACTCAGACCAGAGGCCATAGTCAGCAGAGCCGAGGTCGCTCTTTCAGATCTTCGCAGTCGGGTCGCTCCGATCATCGCAGATGGTCTTCTAGACAGGGTTATCAGGGTTCGCACCAGAGCTAGCCATCTCTCAGTGCCATGCCAGCTCAGAGTTCTTCACAGGCCCCATCTACTCAGGGTTCATCTTGGAGTAGTTCATCAGCTGGCCACTCTAGCGCCAGGGGTCCTTATCAGTCTCAGCCCCCAGCACCGGGGAGTTGCTACGAGTGCGGAGAGTTTGGGCACCACCGTAGAGAGTGTCCCCGTCTTGTTTCCAGGTCTTATTAGCAGAGGGGGCAGCCCTCGTCGTCTGGTCCTTCTACTTCAGCACCCGCCCCGACAGCTAGGGGTGAGGGTCAGTCAACTAGAGGTCGCCCTCGAGGGGGAGGTCGATCAGGCGGACAAGCCAGATGCTATGCTCTTCAGGGCCGATCTGAGGCCGTTGCTTCTGACGCTGTCATTACAGGTATTATTTCAGTCTGCCACAGAGATGCCTCAGTATTGTTCGATCCTGGTTCTACTTATTCTTATGTGTCTATTTATTTTTCTCCTCATTTGGGCACGACCCGAGGGTGTCTTGAGCTGCCAGTGCATGTATCTACCCCAGTAGGGGATACTATTGTTGTGGACCACGTATACCGGTCCTGTTTGGTCACTATTGGGGGTCTGGAGACCCGAGTGGACCTGTTGCTCCTCTGCATGATTGATTTTGATGTTATATTGGGCATGGACTGGCTATCTCCATGTCATGTTATTCTGGACTGTCATGCTAAGACAGTCACCTTGGCTATGCCGGGCATGCAGAGGATTGAGTGGCGAGGCACGACTGAGTATGTACCTAGCAGTGGGTAATATCTTTCCTCAAGGCCCAACGAATGGTTGGGAAGGGATGTCTCTCTTATTTAGCATTTGTGCGGGAGGTCGAGGCCCGGACTCCCAGTATTGATTCTGTTCCCATTGTGCGAGACTTTCCTGATGTGTTTCCCTCAGACCTGCCGGGCATGCCGCCGGACAGGGATATTGATTTTGTGATTGACTTGGTGCCAGGCACTCAGCCTATTTTTATTCCTCTGTATCGGATGGCACCAGCTGAGCTGAAGGAATTGAAGGAGCGGCTCTAGGAACTCCTAGATAAGGGGTTCATTCGGTCGAGTGTGTCGCCATGGGGTGCACCGGTCCTATTTGTTAAGAAGAAGGATGGATCCATGAGGATGTGTATTGACTACAGACAGCTGAAAAAAGTTACAGTGAAGAATAAGTAACCTCTGCCTCGTATTGATGATTTGTTTGATCAGCTCCAGGGAGCTAGGGTGTTCACGAAGATTGATCTTCGTTCAGGCTACCATCAGCTGAAGATTAGAGAGTCCGACATTATGGAGACTACATTCAGGACCCGATATGGTCACTATGAGTTCCTTGTGATATCTTTTGGGCTGACCAACACCCCAACAACATTTATGCATCTGATGAACAGTGTGTTCTAGCCCTATCTTGATTCATTTGTGATCGTATTCATTAATGACATTCTAGTCTACTCTCGTAGCCAGGAGGAGCATGCTCGGCACTTGAGTATTGTGTTGTAGAGATTGAGAGAGGAGAAGTTGTATGCCAAGTTCTCCAAATGTGAGTTCTGGCTTGAGTCCGTGGCATTTTTAGGGCACGTGGTGTCCCGTGATGGCATTCAGGTAGATCCGAGAAAGGTCGAGGTAGTGCAGAGTTGGCCCAGACCGACCTTAGTTACTGAGATCCGTAGCTTTTTGGGATTGGCAGGGTATTTTCACCGATTCGTTCAGGGGTTCTCTTCTATTTCTTCACCCTTGACTAGATTGAATCAGAAGGGTGTTCCTTTCTTATGGTCCGAGGAGTGCGAGGAGAGCTTTCAGAAGCTCAAGACAGCACTGACCACAACACCAGTCTTGATTCTGCCGTCAGCTTCAGATCCTTATATTGTGTATTGTGATGCCTCAGGAGTTGGCAATTGGTTGTGTGTTGATGCAGGAGGGTAGGGTCATTGCTTATGCTTCTCGTCAGTTGAAGCCCCACGAGAAGAACTACCCTGTTCATGATTTGGAGCTAGCAGCCATAGTTCATGCTTTGAAGATTTGGAGGCATTACCTGTATGGTGTCTCATGTAATGTGTTCACGGATCATCGCAGCCTTCAACACTTATTCAGACAGAAGGACCTTAATTTGAGACAACGGAGGTGGTTGGTGTTGCTTAAAGATTATGACATCACTATTTTGTATCATCCGGGGAAGGCCAATGTTGTGGCCGATGCTTTGAGTCGGAAGGCGGTTAGTATGGGCAGCCTAGCTTTCATCCCAGTTGGGGAGAGGCCATTTGCTTGTGATGTTCAGGCCCTAGCCAATCGGCTAGTGAGGTTGGATATTTCTGAGCTGAGTCGAGTGTTGGCTTGTGTTGTTTCTTGATCTTCCTTATATTACCGCATTAGGGAGCGACAGTATGATGACCTACATTTGCTTGTCCTTAAGGACAGAGTGCTGCATAATGATGCTAGAGATGTATATAAGAGTGCTGCATCGGGCTGCACGCCGCAACATCATAGCGCTTGGGCCTAAGGAGCCCCTCCGAAGTCTGTATATACCCTCAGTGAGTGCCGTCGACGTTAAATGGAGCGGGCTGCGCGCTGCAGCAGTATATGTATTAGAGCGGGCTGCACGCCGCAACATTATACTTATTCTTGTCAATATACATACTCAAATACTTATACATTATAGACATATGTATATGTCTTTATATATTGAGCTGGTTGTACACCGTAGGGGTACGAGTGAGGGTTTGATCATTTTGGGATCTTGTGGAGGTAGATGTGGACTGGAGATCAGAGTACTTACGATAGTGACGACGTACCTGTGAGGGTTGCCCTAGAACTGTTTAGTGATAGCACAGGAGTTCTTATTTTCAGTTATTGTTTATTATTGTTACTCACTGAGTTGAAATATACTCACCCCACTCCCCTGCACTTTTTGTGCAGATCCACAGGTGCCCGAGAGCAGTTGAGACATTGTAGCTGCTGATCCTTGTCTACTTTTGCGGAGATTACGAGGTAGCTGCCAGCGTCCGTAGAGTCTGTTTTCTCCTTCTTTATCATCTTGTTGATTTCTTTTGCCTAGACTTATTTGTATTAGGATGTTATTCTGTAGAGGCTCAGTCTCGTGACACCACGATATGGTTGGGACCGTATTTTGTATGCTTTTACTATCTCACTTATCACCTGCTATGATCATTTGCTGTTTAAGTTTAATTTGATTAATTGGAATTGATAACTTGCTGGTTTAAGGGATAATATGGTGTGGCTTGCCTAGCATTGTGTTGGGCGCCATCACGACCATGATTTGGGTCGTGACAATATTTGATGTTTTTTTTCTATTATGCATAATTATTTTTTATCAATTTTAATTTATTTGAGGACATATGTTTATCTTTAAATTCAGATCCTTAGAACATGATTTCAATAAGAAAAGATAGAAGCAAGGAAGATTTGGAGTAGACAACTTGCGGTTTGGACCTTTAATATTTTTATTGTAGTTTGATTATGTGACGACCCAAAGGGTCATCACTTATTTAATTAATCATTTCAAGCTTCTGAGGCCTTGAAAACCTCATTCTATGTTGCCTCGATTTACGTGCACGATCCGAGCTTGTAGCCGGAAAGATTTTGTGATAGAAAATATGAATTCTATGAGAAATTTGGATAAAAATGATATTAATATTGATATGGTTGACTTCGATCAACATTTTTGGTAAACGGATCCGGACCCGAGATTGGATGGTCCCGAGAGGTCCGTAGAAAAATATGGGACTTGGACATGCGTCCGGAGTCGAATTCTGAGGCCTAGAGCCCAAGTTATGAATTTTTATGTGAAATTGTTTTGATGCAATTATTAAAGGAAATAAATTAATTGACCTTGGTATCGAGCTCGTATTTTGGTTCCGACGCCCGGTACAAGTCTTAAATATCATATATGTGATTTCTGTAAAGTTTGGTGACATTTGGATGTGGTTTGAGATGTTTGGACCTTGAGTTCCAATGTTAAGAAGTTTTGAAAAATCAAAAGTATGAAAATCATGAGTTTGAGGCTTGATTTGATTAAAACGAAGTGATATTGGCGATATGATCGCACGAACAAGTCCATAATGTGTTTTTGAGGTTGTGTACATGTTTGGTTTGGAGCCCGGGGGGCTCGGGTAAAGATTTGATAGGCCGTTGGATGAAACTCTGAATTTTTGAACTGCTGGTTTTTCACGAAGTATTTCTCGCAATTGCGAAGGGGACAGGCTCGCAAATGCGAACATTTATCGCAAATGCAAAGCCCCCTTTGGCCCAGCCTTGTTCGCAAATGCGAACAATTGTTCGCATTTGCGAAGGTCCCCAGTGCCTACCTATGTTCGCAAATGCGAACAAAAGTTCGCAAATGCGAACATTCCCCATACTGCCTTGGTTCGCAAATGCGAACCATTGTTCGCAAATGCGAACACTGCCTTATACAGCATGTGTTCGCAAATGCGAACATTAGTTCGCAAATGTGAACTGTTCGCAAATGCGAACAAACGTTCGCAAATGCGAACTTCCCACCCTTAGCTTATTTTTCAAACTCCAGAAATTGGTCGGGGTTCGCAATTGCGAACCCATGTTCGCAAATGCGAACACAGAGACCTGAAAAACACGAATTTCGGTCATTTCTTCACATTTTACAAAACCAAAACACCCATTTGCGATTCTTCAAGGATTTTTTCTTCATCAAAACGATTGTAAGTCACTTTTTACTTAATTCTTTCAATTCCTAACATCATTAAACATGTTTTTCATAAGAAATCAAAGATTTTCATAGTAAAATTCTTGTTTTTGTTAGAAAATAGGGTTTTTCATAAATTGGGAATTGGACCTCGAATTGAGGTCCGATTTTGAAACAAATTATATATATGAACTCGTGGGGGAATGGGTAACCGGATTTTGGTCCTAACCCCGAATTCCGACCATGTGGGCCCGGGGTTGAAATTCACTATTCATGGGGCAGAATGTTGTAAAAGTAGTATTTGGTATTAAGAATTAGTTTGTTGAGTAGAATTGATGATATTAAATCAATTGTGTATAGATACGGTTAGATTGGAGCCAAATTGAAAGAAAAGACATTTCCACGGAGTGAATTGTTCATAAGCATTCGAGGTAAGTGTTTGTTCTATCCTAGCTTGAGGGAATAGGATTATGTGTTATGTGTTATGTGATCGAGTGCGGTGTATGGGGCTGTGGTGACGAGCATCCATACACTGGCGTCTAGTATGACCGTGAGTCGTTGGAAAATGATATTTTGAGATATATTACAGGTGAATTGTTATTGTTCTCCCTTGTTGGGACTTGTTGTGAATATAATTATTGATTGCCCTTGATGGGATGATTTATGAATTGCTTGTTTCTTTCTCTGCCCTTAACCGTGATTGTTATTTGGGTGAGGAAGAGTGATAATGCACGAAGGGTGATGCCGTGCCATGTTTATTTATTTATGCACGAAGGTTAATGCCGTGCCATGTTTATTTATTGATTATGCACGAAGGATCATGCCGTGCCCTGTTATTGAACCATGTATGAAGGATCATGCCGTACTATGGATGTGAGGATGAGAGTAAAAGCACGAAGGGTGATGCCGTGTACTTTATTTGTTTGTTTGGTGAGGATGAGAGTAAAAGCACGAAGGGTGATGCCGTGTACTTTATTTGTTTATTTGGTGAGGATGAGAGTAAAAGCACGAAGGGTGATGCCGTGCAATTGCTTGCTATTTCTTGAAGTGATATTATTCGTGTTTTCATTATACTTTGTTTTCTTTGTGAAAGTATTAACTGTGGTTAATTGTTGAATTCTTTAAGATATTCCTTATTGTGTTATTACTTGATTATTTCTTGTTATTTTGTGGTACACACATATATATTGAATTGCACAGGTTTATGTGAGTGTCTGGTCCTAGGCTTGTCACTACTTCGCCGGGATAGGCCAGGCACTTACCAACACATGGGGTCGGTTGTGCTGATGCTACACTTCTGTGCGTTTTTGCACAGGTCCAGGTTACGATCAGGAGCAGCAGCAGCAGTAAATAGATTGCGTGGGAGTTGATCATATTTGAGACCGAGGTAGCTTGCAGACGTCCGCAGGCCCGGCGTCTCTTTCTTTATTTATGTTATTAGTTGTAGTCTCTTTGTTCCGAGACAAACGGAATTATGTTATATTTCTTTCAAACTCTTATGTGTAGTATTCAGTAGTAGTTCGTGAGTTGGTGACTCCACGTCTTGGGTAGAGGATTTCAGTATGATTTTCATCTTGTAATTAGTTATTTCTATTTCGATAAAGTATTCCGCATTTATTTAATTAAAATTGTGTTAAAAACAGGATAGTATGAATACGGTGGCTTGCCTAGCTACCACGAGTAGGCGCCATCACGATCCCGATGTTGGGGGAAAATCCGGGTCGTGACAAGTTGGTATCAGAGCTCTAGGTTACATAGGTCTCACCACTCACGAACAAGCTTAGTAGAGTTTGAGAGGTAGGTACGGAGACGTCTGTACTTGTCCTCCAGAGTCTATTGAGTTAGGAAAGAGTCTCTCATTTGTTCTTTCTTGTCGTGCGACTTGTTCCTCAATTACTGATTGGATTTCTATTCCGTCCTTTCGCAGATGGTGAGGACACGCGCTTCTTCGTCCGCTGACCAGCAGCCCGAGCCCCAGGCAGCTCCCGTGATGGGCAGGGGCCAAGGCCGTATCAGAGGCCGTGGTAGGGGTAGAGCTCAGCCCCAGGCAGCTACTCCAGAGGTGGAGCCTCATATTGAGATTGACGAGAAGGTTCCGTTCCAGCAGCTCCAGTGGGCCCAGCTCAGGTCCCAGGAGAGGCTTTAATTACCCCGGATCTCCGGGATGCTTTGGTCAGAATAGCGGGATTCATGGACAGCATTGCCAGAGCGGGTTTATTATCAGTTGCCCCAGCCACTTCTCAGGCTGGAGGAGGGGCCCAGACTCCTATTGCTCATACTCCGGAGCCAATAGCTCCTCAGCCTCAGGCACCAGTAATTCAGCCAGCTGTGGCCACTCAGTCAGGTACCACAGCTCATGCCAGTGATGGAGCGGCCATGACTTCTGATTCGCTATGGAGACTTGATCGGTTCTCCAAGCTATTTACCACTACATTCAGTGGAGCCGCATCAGAGGATCCTCAGGACTTCTTATTCAGTTGCCATGAGATTCTCAAGACTATGGGGATCGTGGAGACAAACGGAGTTGACTTCTGTACCTTCAGGCTTGCAGGATCCGCCAAGACTTGGTGGAGAGATTATTGCTTGACTCGACCAGCAGGGTCCCCAGCTTTATCATGGGACCAGTTTGCGGAACTATTTATGGAGAAGTTTCTCCCTACTACTCAGAGGGATGTACTTCGGAGGCAGTTTGAGCGCCTCCATCAGGGCACTATGACAGTTACACAGTATGAGACGAGATTTATCGACTTGGCTCGTCATGCAGTGGTGATACTTCCCACGGAGCGGGAGAGGGTCCGCAGATTTATAGATGGGCTTAATCAGCCAATTAGACTCCAGATGGCTATGGGCGTGGGGAGTGACATATCATTTCAGGAGGCAGCCAATGCAGCACGCAGGGTTGAGATGGCTCTTGCTATGGGAGGTGGTTATTCTTCAGATAAAAGGCCTCGTCATTCAGGCAGGTTTGGTGGTTCTTCCTCCTGGTAGCAGAGAATCCTTTGATAGAGGCCAGTCCTCCAGGCCTTTTCATTCCGCCCTTCAGGCCTCACAGGGTGGATCAGGTGATCGTGGTTCTCGGGGGCATTATTCAGACCAGTCTCCTATTAATGCTCGGCCTCTTCAGAGTGTTCGTGGAGGTCATTCGGGTCGTCAGGGCCAGCAGCCCTATCAGTCTAAGAGTTGCTACGGTTGTGGTGACCCGGGTCATTTTATCAGGAATTGCCCTATAGCAGCGGGCAACTCTCAGCAGCGAGGTCCTCGTCCTATGATTCAGGCCCCAGCTGACCCTCAGCCTGCCCAGCCAGCCGGAGGCGGGGGTAGAGATTATAGAGGTGGAGGTCGAGACCGTAGAGGTGGAGACCGTCCAGCGAGAGGTAGAGGTCAGCCAGTTGATGGTCGTCCTAGAGACGCAGCTCAGAGGGGAGGTGCAGATCCCCGATTCTATGCTTTACCAGCCAGGCCAGAGGCAGAGGCATCGGATGCCGTGATTACAGGTACTATTCTTGTGTGTGGCAGAGGTGCTTCAGTATTATTTGATCCTGGATCTACATATTCCTATGTGTCTTCCTACTTTGCACCGTATTTGGCCGTGCCCAGCTATGCTCTAGATATTCCGGTTTATGTGGCTACACCGGTGGGTGACTCCATTGTAGTCGATCGGGTGCATCGTTCATGCGTAGTTATATTTGGGGGTCTTGAGACCCGTGTTGATCTGTTGCTCTTGGATATGGTAGATTTTGATGTCATATTGGGGATGGACTGGTTGTCCCCATACCATGCTATTCTTGATTGTCATGCTAAGACGGTGACCTTAGCCTTGCCAGAATCACCCCGACTAGAGTGGAAAGGTACCTCAAGCCACTCCGTTCGCACTGTCATTTCCTATGTTAAGGCTCGACGCATGGTCGAGAAGGGGTGTCTAGCTTATCTGGCTTATGTTCGTGATTCCAGCGCAGAAGTTCCTTCCATTGATTCGGTCCCTATTGCACGGGAGTTTCCGGAGGTTTTTCCTTCAGACCTGCCGGGCATGCCACCCGATAGGGATATTGACTTCTGTATTGATTTGGCACCGGGCACTCAGCCCATCTCTATTCCACCCTATCGTATGGCCCCGCCGGAGTTAAAAGAGTTGAAAGATCGGTTGCAGGACCTTCTTGAGAAGGGTTTTATCAGACCCAGTGTTTCCCCCTGGGGAGCACCTGTATTATTTGTAAAGAAGAAGGATGGCTCGATGCGGATGTGTATTGATTACCGGCAGTTAAACAAGGTGACTATCAAAAATAAATATCCACTGCCGAGGATTGATGATTTGTTTGACCGGCTCCAGGGAGCGAGGGTATTCTCTAAGATAGACTTGAGGTCAGGCTACCATCAGCTGAAGATCAGGGCGGCTGACATTCCTAAGACAGCCTTTCGCTCTAGATATGGGCATTATGAGTTCTTGGTCATGTCCTTCGGGTTGACCAATGCCCTAGCAACATTCATGGAGTTGATGAATCGGGTATTCAGGCCTTACTTAGATCCTGTTCGTGATAGTCTTCATAGATGACATCCTGGTGTACTCCCGCAGCCAGGAAGAGCACGAGCAGCACCTCAGAGTGGTTCTTCAGACTCTGAAAGATAACCGACTATATGCCAAATTTTCTAAATGTGAGTTCTGGCTGAGTTCGGTAGCATTTCTGGGTCACATTGTATCAGTGGAAGGTATTCAGGTAGACCCAAAGAAGATTGAGGCAGTCCGGAATTGGCCTCGACCAGCTTCAGTGACTGAGATACGGAGTTTCTTGGGATTAGCAGGTTACTACCGTCGATTTGTAGAAGGGTTTTCTTCTATTGCAGCCCCGATGACCAGGTTGACCCAGAAGGGTGTCCAGTTCCAGTGGTCAGAGGAGTGTGAGGCGAGCTTTCAGAAGCTCAAGACAGCTTTGACCACCGCACCAGTGTTGATACTACCTACAGGTGCAGGGCCTTATACAGTTTACTGTGACGCATCTCGTACAGGGCTTGGAGCGGTATTGATGCAGGATGGTAAGGTTATTGCTTATGCTTCGAGACAGTTGAAAATATATGAGAAGAATTATCCAGTTCATGATCTTGAGTTGGCAGCAGTGGTTCATGCCTTAAAGATCCGGAGGCATTATCTATATGGTGTGACGTGTGAGGTGTACACGGATCACAAAAGCTTACAGTACTTGTTCAAACAGAAGGAGTTGAATCTACGACAGCGGAGATGGTTAGAGTTGCTAAAAGACTATGATGTTACTATATTATATCACCCAGGTAAGGCCGATGTGGTGGCCGATGCATTGAGTAGAAAGTATGCCAGCATGGGTAGTCTTGCATATATTCCGGTCAATGAGAGACCATTAGCTCTAGATGTCCAGGCCTTAGCCAACCGGTTCGTGAGATTAGACATTTCTGAGCCTAGCAGAGTGTTAGCCTGCACGGTCGCTCGTTCTTCCTTATTAGAGCGTATCCGCGAGAGGCAATTTGATGATCCTCATTTGCGTGAGTTGAGAGATACAGAGTACAGCGGGGAGATGCCACACAGGTAAACCTAGATGATGATGGGGTATTGAAATTGCAGGGTCGAGTTTGTGTGCCCAATGTCGAAGGGATTCGAGAGTTGATCTTAGCAGAGGCCCACAGTTCACGGTATTCTATTCACCCAGGCGCCGCGAAGATGTACCAGGACTTGCGACAGCACTATTGGTGGCGCAGAATGAAGAAAGATATCGTTGCGTATGTCGCTCGGTGTCTAAATTGTCAGCAGGTGAAATATGAGCACCAGAGACCTGGTGGTGTATTCCAGAGGATTGAAATTCCCGAGTGGAAATGGGAGCGAATCACTATGGACTTCGTTACCGGACTTCCTTTGACTCGGAGAAAATTTGATGCTATTTGGGTCATTGTTGATAGGTTGACCAAATCAGCACACTTTATTCCAATGTCTGTCTCCTACTCGTCGGAGAGGTTAGCGGAGGTTTACATTAGGGAGATTGTTCGTCTCCATGGGGTGCCGATATCTATTATCTCCGATCGGGGTACGCGGTTTACCTCGCGGTTCCGGAGAGCGGTTCAGCGGGAGTTAGGCACCCGGGTTCGGTTGAGTACGGCATTTCATCCTCGGACGGATGGCCGGTCGGAGAGGACTATTCGGATTCTCGAGGACATGCCTCGAGCCTGTGTTATTGATTTCGGAGGCTCGTGGGACCAGTTTCTGCCATTAGCAGAGTTCGCCTACAATAACAGTTACCAATCTAGCATCTAGATGGCCCCGTATGAGGCGTTGTATGGTAGGCGATGTCGATCACCAGTTTGATGGTTTGAACCGGGAGAGGCTCGGTTGTTGGGTACAGACTTAGTTCAGGAGGCCTTAGATAAGGTCAAGACTAATCAGGAGAGATTGCGTTCAGCTCAGTCCAGGCAGAAGACTTATGCGGATCGTAAAGTTCGAGATGTGGATTTCATGGTTGGTGAACGAGTATTGCTCCGAGTGTCGCCTATGAAGGGCGTGAGGAGGTTTGGGAAGAAGGGCAAGCTCAGCCCTAGGTATATTGGCCCATTTGAGATTCTAGACAAAGTGGGAGGGGTGGCTTACAGATTAGCTTTGCCGCCTAGCTTATCAGCCGTGCATCCAGTTTTTCATGTATCTATGCTTCGGAGATACCACGGTGATCCCACACATGTGTTAGACTACAGTACTGTCCAATTGGACAATGATCTATCTTACGAAGAGGAGCCGGTAGCCATTCTAGACGGGCAGGTTCGACAGTTGAGGTCGAAGAGTTATCCTTCTGTACGTGTTCAGTGGAGAGGTCAGCCTCCTGAGGCATCGACCTGGGAGTCCGAGTCCGATATGCGGAGCCGCTACCCACACTTGTTTCCTGACTCCGGTACTTCTTTCTTTTGTCCGTTCGAGGACGAACGGTTGTTTTAGAGGTGGAGATTGTGACGACCCAAAGGGTCATCACTTATTTAATTAATCATTTCGAGCTTCTGAGGCCTTGAAAACCTCATTCATGTTGCCTCGATTTACGTGCACGATCCGAGCTTGTAGCCGGAAAGATTTTGTGATAGAAAATATGAATTCTATGAGAAATTTGGATAAAAATGATATTAATATTGATATGGTTGACTTCGGTCAACATTTTTGGTAAACGGATCCGGACCCGAGATTGGATGGTCCCGAGAGGTCCGTAGAAAAATATGGGACTTGGACATGCGTCCGGAGTCGAATTCCGAGGCCTAGAGCCCAAGTTATGAATTTTTATGTGAAATTGTTTTGATGCAATTATTAAAGGAAATAAATTAATTGACCTTGGTATCGGGCTCGTATTTTGGTTCCGACGCCCGGTACAAGTCTTAAATATCATATATGTGATTTCTGTAAAGTTTGGTGACATTTGGATGTGGTTTGAGATGTTTGGACCTTGAGTTCCAATGTTAAGAAGTTTTGAAAAATCAAAAGTATGAAAATCATGAGTTTGAGGCTTGATTTGATTAAAACGAAGTGATATTGGCGATATGATCGCACGAACAAGTCCATAATGTGTTTTTGAGGTTGTGTACATGTTTGGTTTGGAGCCCGGGGGCTCGGGTAAAGATTTGATAGGCCGTTGGATGAAACTCTGAATTTTTGAACTGCTGGTTTTTCACCCAGCTGTTGGCTTCGCAATTGCGAAGTATTTCTCGCAATTGCGAAGGGGACAAGCTCGCAAATGCGAACATTCATCGCAAATGCGAAGCCCCCTTTGGCCCAGCCTTGTTCGCAAATGCGAACAATTGTTCGCATTTGCGAAGGTCCCCAATGCCAGCCTATGTTCGCAAATGCGAACAAAAGTTCGCAAATGCGAACATTCCCCATTATGCCTTGGTTCGCAAATGCGAACCATTGTTCGCAAATGCGAACACTGCCTTATACAGCATGTGTTCGCAAATGCGAACATTAGTTCGCAAATGCGAACTTCCCACCCTTAGCTTATTTTTCAAACTCCAGAAATTGGTCGGGGTTCGCAATTGCGAACCCATGTTCGCAAATGCGAACACAGAGACCTGAAAAACACGAATTTCAGTCATTTCTTCACATTTTACAAAACCAAAACACCCATTTGCGATTCTTCAAGGATTTCTTCTTCATCAAAACGATTGTAAGTCACTTTTTACTTAATTCTTTCAATTCCTAACATCATTAAACATGTTTTTCATAAGAAATCAAAGATTTTCATGGTAAAATTCTTGTTTTTGTTAGAAAATAGGGTTTTTCATAAATTGGGGAATTGGACCTCGAATTGAGGTCCGATTTTGAAACAAATTATATATATGAACTCGTGGGGGAATGGGTAACCGGATTTTGGTCCTAACCCCGAATTCCGACCATGTGGGCCCGGGGTTGAAATTCACTATTCATGGCAGAATGTTGTAAAAGTAGTATTTGGTATTAAGAATTAGTTTGTTGAGTAGAATTGATGATATTAAATCAATTGTGTATAGATACGGTTGGATTGGAGCCAAATTGAAAGAAAAGACATTTCCACGGAGTGAATTGTTCATAAGCATTCGAGGTAAGTGTTTGTTCTATCCTAGCTTGAGGGAATAGGATTATGTGTTATGTGTTATGTGATCGAGTGCGGTGTATGAGCTGTGGTGACGAGCATCCATACACTGGCGTCTAGTATGACCGTGAGTCGTTGGAAAATGATATTTTGAGATATATTACAGGTGAATTGTTATTGTTCTCCCTTGTTGGGACTTGTTGTGAATATAATTATTGATTGCCCTTGATGGGACGATTTATGAATTGCTGTTTCTTTCTCTGCCCTTAACTGTCATTGTTATTTGGGTGAGGAAGAGTGATAATGCACGAAGGGTGATGCCGTGCCATGTTTATTTATTTATGCACGAAGGTTAATGCCGTGCCATGTTTATTTATTGATTATGCACGAAGGATCATGCCGTGCCCCGTTATTGAACCATGTACGAAGGATCATGCCGTACTATGGATGTGAGGATGAGAGTAAAAGCACGAAGGGTGATGCCGTGTACTTTATTTGTTTGTTTGGTGAGGATGAGAGTAAAAGCACGAAGGGTGATGCCGTGTACTTTATTTGTTTATTTGGTGAGGATGAGAGTAAAAGCACGAAGGGTGATGCCGTGCAATTGCTTGCTATTTCTTGAAGTGATATTATTCGTGTTTACATTATACTTTGTTTTCTTTGTGAAAGTATTAACTGTGGTTAATTGTTGAATTCTTTAAGATATTCCTTATTGTGTTATTACTTGATTATTTCTTGTTATTTTGTGGTACACACATATATATTGAATTGCACAGGTTTATGTGAGTGTCTGGTCCTAGGCTTGTCACTACTTCGCCGGGATAGGCCGGGCACTTACCAGCACATGGGGTCGGTTGTGCTGATGCTACACTTCTGTGCGTTTTTGCACAGGTCCAGGTTACGATCAGGAGCAGCAGCAGCGGTAAATAGATTGCGTGGGAGTTGATCACATTTGAGACCGAGGTAGCTTGCAGACGTCCGCAGGCCCGGCGTCTCTCTCTTTATTTATGTTATTAGCTGTAGTCTCTTTGTTCCGAGACAAACAGAATTATGTTATATTTCCTTCAGACTTTTATGTGTAGTATTCCGTAGTAGTTCGTGAGTTGGTGACTCCACGTCTTGGGTAGAGGATTTCAGTATGATTTTCACCTTGTCATTTGTTATTTTCATTTCGATAAAGTATTCCGCATTTATTTAATTAAAATTGTGTTAAAAACAGGATAGTATGAATACAGTGGCTTGCCTAGCTACCACGAGTAGGCGCCATCACGATCCCGATGTTGGGGGAAAATCCGGGTCGTGATAGATTAGCATTCATCCAAAATTTTCTTATTTGATTGATCATTCTCTATTTTTATGCTTTGCAGCTTGATACCTATCTAAACTAGAAAGATGTGCATTTCATATACTGAATTTGTATACCTAGAGCTCATTCTGTTTTTAGTGACTAAGATTTAAAGGTCAATTTCATTAATGCTTGACGGTTTGAAACCGGGTCAAAAGAATATTATGTTTTGTGCTTTAACATGATCTTTATTAATTTGTACCAGGATATTGTGTAGTTAAAACAGTCTTTTTCAAATGCCACTAATAGATTTGTTTGAGAATCAAAATATAGCCAATTATCCAACATTGTATTTTCTTATGAATGCTTTCCTCACTAGCTATTTTTAATGTTTTCTTATGACTTGAATGTTTGAAAATCCAGTGGATTTACATATTCATAAAATAATAGCATTTGCATGCTCTTTTGTGTCTACCATATTTTCAAGTAATATTCTTTTATAAAAAATTATACTCCCTCTGTTTCAATTTATGTGAACTTATTTCCTTTTTAGTACGTACCATAAAGAATGATCCATTTTCTTATTTGGAAATTATTTAGCTTTATGCAATGATTTATAGCCACACAAATAAAGGTACCTCATTTTACACCACAAGATCAAAAGTCTTCTCTCTTTTCTTAAACTCCATTACCAGTCAAATAGGTTCACATAAATTAAAACAGAGGGAGTATTTAATATTGACCGCGCAACGCGCGGGTAAAAATACTAGTTACATTACTTATGTGACTCCCAATTTGTTATGACTACAACTGTTGGACTAGTTAGAACCAATTGTTGTTCTAAACATTTATTAGACTTAAGCAACAATTGGTTCTAACCAGTTCATCTAATATTTGACTACAATCATTGGTCCACCTGAAACAATCGTATATTTCGATCATACTTACCAAATGGACTGATGCGTCTTAGAATCTACCTATGACTACGAGACCATGTTGTCTCAACCACTACAAACCATTTCGTACTTCGATTGTAGTCAGTTAAACATGACTACAATCGTATGACTAATACGATATATAAACGGCAGGCGGCAGTCACATAAGTCATATTGCTCCTATTACATCACGCTGGTCCACACCCTAGAGCAGGTGGTTGTTCAAAAGGACTTATGTGGTTATCGTAGGCCGATGCGTTCTATTATATGAATGAAATAATATTCATTTCATTGACTAATACGATTGTAGTCATAACAGATTGGTCAATCGTATTACATTACTCCCAATCTGTTATGACTACAATCGTATTAGTCAAATGGACTTATGTTGTTGTCGTGGGCCAATGCGTCCTAGTATGAACGTATGACATTACTCCCAATACGATATATAAACGGAAGGTCCTATGACTATAATTGCATTGCATTACTCCCAATCTGTTATGACTACAATCGTATTAGTAAAATGGACTTATGCGGTTGTCGTAGGTCGATGCGTCCTAGTATGTGGTTGTCGTAGGCCGATGTGTCCTACTACAATCGTATTACATTACTCGCAATCTGTTATGACTATAAATGTATTAGTCAAATGGACTTATGTGGTTGTCGTAGGCCGATGCGTCCTACTATATGAATGAAATCATATTCATTCATGGTCAATTACTAAATAACAACCACGATATATAAACGGAAGTTCCTATGACTACAATCGTATTAGTCCAATGGACTTATGTGATTGTCATAGGCCGATGCTTCTTAGTATAAGAATTAAATAATATTCATAGACGGTCAATTACTAAATAACAACCACGATATATAAACGGAAGGTCCTATTACTACAATCGTATTACATTACTCCCAATGTGTTATGACTACAATTGTATTAGTCAAATGGACTTATTTGGTTGTCGTAGGCTGATGCGCGTCCTAATAAGAGGTTGTATGTTACAGCAACATCCAACACTTGAAACTCCATAATGAAATCCTCTGGTCCGATAGTAAGCTCTAGTATGATATCCCCCACGGTGTTTGTTCCGCCTCCATCAAAACCCCTCACACATTTGATATCATAGTAATTTGATTAATATAATATCGTATTAGTCCAATGAATATAATCGTATTAGTCTAAATTACTATGTCATAGTAATTTAGTCATATGACTAATCATAGGAACTAATACTGTACATTGTGCCCATTCAACTCCCAATCTGTTATGACATACTGATTGTCGTAGACTTGCATTGTTGTAGGATGCATCGGCCTACGACAACCACATAAGTCCATTTGGTAAGTATGATCAATACATAAGTTTAAGGAATGACAACCACTAAATATATCCCAATTAGTTATAATAATTAATTGGACTAATACGTTTACATATATGTATTTGACTTAAGCAACCACATTGAACAAACTGATAAACATGTGTATGCATAATTATTCTCGTATGCATGAACTATCCCCCACGGTGTTCTTTAGTCCACGATATTAGTCAAATGGACTTATGTGGTTGTCGTAGGCCGATGCGTCCTAGTATATGAATGAAATAATATTCATAGACGGTCAAATACAAAATAACAGCCACGATATATAAACGAAAGGTCCTATGACTACAATATGATTGTTATACGATTGAAGTCATTTATAAATCAATTACCAAAAAAAAATCCCATATTAAGATCCATTGCCATATGTAGTACGATACTAATTCTATTCAACCACATAAGGTCCCAATACGATATATAAACGGAAGTTCCTATGACTAGAATCGTATTACATTACTCTCAATCTGTTATGACTACAATTGTATTAGTTAAATGGACTTATGTGGTTGTTGTAGGCCGTTGCATCCAGTACGATATTTATATGAATACTAATCATATAATCGATACTAGGGTTGCTTAATATAGTAGGCCATGGCCATCTGTCATTCTTACTACTATTAGTACCTTTTTTATATATTAATTATAGTAATTATGGACTAAAATTAATACAATACGATTGTAGTAGGACGCATTGGTATATTAAGCAACCCTAGTATCGATTGGTATACGTTCATACTACTACATTGTTAGTCTATAGAGCTTATTGGTGTGGTATCACGAATACATTCAGTGTGTGATTCAGTCTACAATCGTATTAGTAATTTGGACACTTATATGATTGTCGTAGACCGATACCATGACAGATACAGCTATACCCTAGGGTGATCCCACATACATAAGTCCATTTGACCAAGCCAAAATCAGTATGTTAGAAAAGCAAGTTCACGACCTCAAGTTCGAAAATAGCTTACAAATGGTGGTCGATGAGGGTGAAAAGAAACAACTGATTAAGGAAAATGAGGTATTGAAAGCTCAAATTTTGAAAATGAGAACAGCAACTGAAACCCCAATTCGACATGCCCAGGATGAAAAACTTATTTATAATTTGCGGCGAAAGGTGAACTAATTACACTTTTGATCTAGATAAAGCTGAAAAACAATTAATTGGGGTTTGGAAGCAAATGGCTAAAAATGCTAAAGAAATGGCTCGTATGATCCAACAATTGAAAGAAGAACACAATATTGAAGTTGCTCGGTTGAGGAAAAAGATTGTCACTACCGAGTTCAAGGGTAGCAAACAAGTAAAATAGTTAGACATGGAAAGAGAACATTGCTATATGACCATGGACCAGTTGGAAATGGAACTGCAACAGCTTCAAGAGAGAAGTCAACAGATTCTGGATTCTCGTGCCGAACAAATAGGGAGGTTACTCGAAGAGAAATGAATGATTAGAGAGAGAATTGTCAGCATTGCTCACTATATCACTCAGAAATGCCAGATATGCGAAGATATGACCCAGGCCACATTTGTTGCCTCAGCAATGATATTTGCAACGAAAATAATGAGAAATTTAGATAAAATCCAAAGGGGACTTGCATATAGGCTCGCGGCGAGACCGAATGATGTCCCGCGGGCATTAGTATCTTTAATGTATTCTTAGGATATGCATTTTGAGTTTGTATTTTATTTCTGCATTATTAGAAGGTTGTAGCACAATTATCATTAGAGTATTATCTTTGTAATTAATGATTGGTTATTAATGAAGTTGAAAATCTCCAAATTTGTCTTTATAAACCTTCAAGGAAACCATTTCCCTAGCATTTCTCCCCAGATCATCAGAAATTTCAGGACTCCTCGTAACCACATATGTTATGCATGAACTATCCCCCACGATGTTATTTAGTCAAATGGTCCGATAGTAAGCTCTAGTACGATATCCTCCATGGTTTTCTTTCCGCCTCCATCAAAACCTCTCACACATACACTGTTTCGGTGAATTCTCTCATGATTGACTTTCAGCTTTCACAGGTACGACATGAAACTATACATATATAAAATTCCATTTGATTAGGCTAGTAGAGGTGGAGTTAGTCTTCTAAAGGTCGCTCCAGGGTTGAGGAGCGATCGAGTGGTGGTCAGGCACGTTTTATGCACTTCCTGATAGGCATGATGTTGTTGCCTCAGATGCAGAGATTACATGTATCATTTTAGTTTGTCACAGAGATGCTTCTATTTTGTTTGATCCCGAGTCCACATATTTGTACGTGTCTTCTTATTTTTCACATCATTTGGGTGCGACCTACTACAATCGTATTAGTCAAATGGACTTATGTGGTTGTCTTAGGCCGATGCGTCCTACTACAATCGTATTGAATTACTCCCAATCTGTTATGACTATAATCGTATTAGTCCAATGGACTTATATAGTTGTCGTAGGCCGATGCGTCCTACTACAATCATATTACATTACTCCCAATCTGTTATGACTACAATCGTATTAGTCAAATGGACTTATGTGATTGTCGTAGGCCGATGCGTCCTATTATACGGTTTTTCAATGTTATTTACACCACACAGATTGTAGTCCTATTATTAATACAATTGTAGTCATAACAGATTGGGAGTAATGTAATACGATTGTAGTAGGACGCATCGGCCTACAACAACCACATTGAACCAACCGATTTAGTAAATATCGTATTAGTGAACTCATCCTGGCGATATCCTAAGAATAACATGTTTATTGGTTTGTCCAACGATTCATATACGTCCTATTACTAACACCGTGTTACTAACTATTACTAATAGTTATGTAGTCATAACAGATTAGGAGTAATGTAATACGATTGTAGTAGGACGCATCGGACTACGACAACCACATAAGTCCATTTGACTAATACGATTGTAGTCATAACAGATTGGGAGTAATGTAATATGATTGTAGTAGGACGTATCGGCCTTCGACAACCACATAAGTTCATTTGACTAATACGATTGTAGTAATAGGACCTTCCTTTTATATATCGTGGTTGTTATTTAGTAATTGACCGTGAATGAATATGATTTCATTCATATACTAGGACACATCGGCCTACGACAACCACATAAGTCCATTTTACTAATACGATTATAGTCATAACAGATTGGGAGTAATGTAATACGATTGTAGTAGGACGCATCGGCCTACGACAACCACATTAGTCCTATTGACTAATACGATTGTAGTCATAGGACCTTCTGTTTATATATCGTGGTTGTTATGTAGTCAAATGGACCAATACGATTGCAGTTATAACAGATTGGAAGTAATGTAATACGATTGTAGTAGGACGCAGCCGCCTACTACAACAACATAAGTCCATTTGACTAATACGATTGTAGTAATAGGATTATAAAACGGACCTTACTTATGTGGTGTAACTTCATATAATTAGGCGTACCACAATGGCTAGTACAGAAGTTCCTAATACTACAATCGTATTAGTCAAATGGACTTATGTGATTGTCGTAGGCCTATGCATCCTAGTATATGAATGAAATCATATTCATTCACGGTCATAGTTTTGATGCGTCCTACTACAATCGTATTACATTACTCCCAATCTGTTATGACTACAATCGTATTAGTCAAATGGACTTATGTGGTTGTCGTAGGCCGATGCATCCTAGTATATGAATGAAATCATATTCATTCACGGTCAATTACTAAATCACAACCACGATATATAAACGGAAGGTCCTATTACTACAATCGTATTAGTCTAATGGACTTAGGTGGTTGTCGTAGGCCGATGCGTCCTAGTATATGAATAAAATCATGTTCATTCACGGTCAATCACTAATAACAACCACGATATATAAACGGAAGTTCCTATGACTACAATGGTCTGTTATGACTACAATTGTATTAGTCCAATGGACTGATATATGATAATATTATAATATTAGTAGTCCATTTGACTTATGTGTGTTATTCACGGTCAATTACTAAATAACAACCACGATATATAATACGATTATAGTAGGACACATCGGCCTATGACAACCACATAAGTCCATATGACTAATACGATTGTAGTCATAATAGATTGGAGGTAATGTAATATAATTGTAGTCATAGGACCTTCCGTTTATATATCGTATTGGGAGTAACGTCATACGTTATACTAGGACCTTCCGTTTGACGGACTACATTTATATTTGACTTATAAATGTACTACATTATAATTTTCCGTTGATATGACGAATATTTGGCTATGTGTTATTCCGTCATATCATCAAGTTATGAACTTGTTGAACTGCTCAACTAATAATACATTAGCCTTCACTTAGTTCAGAATCAAGGCCCTTTGATTTAGCTACTAAATATTACAATTAATCCGTTATGAACTTGTTGAACTGCTCAACTAATAATACATTAGTCAAATGGATTACAGCATTATTTAGTCATTGTGAGCACATGATTTTTGCCCCGCATGAGAATTACTCTCATAATCCAAAAATAGAATAGTTTTGTGTTGTATGTGATTTTTCGAATTTTGTTTGATTTTTTATTTTTTTAATTATTATCTGCATTTTTATCTGTGCATGTTATTTGGTAAACTAATAAAAAATAAAATAAAATACAAAATAATGTTTGCATTTGCATTTAAGTCTTATTTAGAGTAGTTACGGTTATTTTTTTTAAAATATATAAAATAAAAGTCAAATAATAATAATAATAATGCATCTTTTACGTTTAGTATTTAAATGCCTAGTTGTGTGATTTTTATTTAATTGATATTTAATTGTGTTGGTTTAATTACTAGTATGACTTAATTAGTATTTTTATAATTTAACTTGATTTTGTAGGGTAACTAGAATTTTTGTTTTTAATAAATTAGGAATGAAATTAAAAGAGAAGAGAATGGAAAATGAAGAGAAAAACTGGGTTGGACCAGTCCAAAACTAGCCAAGTCCAGGCCAAACAGGAGCCCAATCCAAACTCACCAAGTCCAGCCGATCATGCTTCATAAACGATCGGGGCCGTTGGATTAAATTAATCCAACGATTGAGATCAAATCTCCCAAACCCGGCCACAGACCCGATCCATACCCATCTGACCGACTTCCCCACTTAAACTATACGACGACGTTTGTTGGGTAATGAAGAGATCTAAACCGTCAATACCATTTGATCCCACAAACGAGATTAAATTCACCCGCAACTATATAATCCTAATCTCTACCCCAGCCCCCCGATCCAAATACCCCTCATCATCGTCTCTATCAGAGACGAGGCAAACGAAACCCTAGCGCCGCCCCTGTCTCCTTACCTGAAAGACCCGGCAGCAACAACGCCGCTGGCCACCAAACTAACAACCCTTGACCATCTGACCACCCTGATTCCAAATCCACCAACCGTTTAGCTCGAATCCTATTAGAACTTTTCGAATCTTCAATCGAAGATTCGAGCCAAACTTGGACCTGCCCTAATACAGCTAAAATTAACACCACAACACCCCCTGACCTCCATCGTACGCTGAACGCATTTGGTTTGGTTTGAGTCTGGCTGGAAACATTCGAATCCCAAATCGAGACCAAGAACCCTAGAAAGGAAAATCAAACCTGAGGTCTGTACAAAAGATAAAGAATTGGGTTCTCAATTGACTTTAGCCAATTGTTTTCAGTCAAAACAATCGATTAAAGTCCGTTTTTCCCCAAAAAGGGCCTGAGTCAGAGTCCAAGTCCGGATTGTCCAGTTTACGATTCCCCGAGGTAACGTTTCTTTTCCTGTTTGTTCAATTGGGTATCTGTTTGTATTTGTTTATTTGCTTAGTTTAATTTTGTTGAATTTTCCTCAATTTTCGCCCATTCTGTTTTCTTCTCCTCAAAGACCTTAATGTGGTCAATGTTATTTCTGTTTTGTGGTCTTAAATGAATTCGTTTCGATTAGCGTCGTCAAATTTTTAATTTCGTACCTTTGTTCTTGTTCATTCCTGTTGAATCACTGATAAAAACCTTAGTCCCCTCCTTCTGTTTGAATCATCTATGTTCGAATATGGTTGAGAATTGGTTATAGCTGTATAATCTTATAGTTAATGATCAAATGTTAGTCATAATTTAGTGTGGTTTTTAAATACAATTGTTTAAGACTCAGGGCAAAATAATAATTCTCAGGGTTTAAGATTTGTTTTGGGATTAAAAAAACTTTGAAATGTGAGTTGGTCTGTCAATTTGGGAATCTCAGATTAATAAATAAAGAATGTGAGCTGTTTTAACACTTTGTTAGTGGAAAGATCAGGTATAACATGAGTTTTTGATTAAAAACTAAAAGGGGCAATAAGATTAGCAGGCTTTTAATTAAACAATTGAAAAAGGGGCTGTCTAGATGTCTTAGTGGGATACATGGCAGGATAATGGCTGGACAGAATTTTATAAGATTAAAGAAGAGGGTTGTTGGTTTGTTTTGAAGGCTATAAAAGAGAAGGGGACTTACTCCTTGAAGGTATATTTTAACACACACATAGAGATTTGGAGGAGAAAAAGAATAGTTCTCTAACACATTCACATCCTTGAAAAGAAAACAAACTCTTCAAATCATATTCTTAAACAGAGACTTGAAAACAGTTTCAAAAAATAGTTTTGCTATAGAGATTTGAGTGAGGGCCGAGACTTTAGGAAGAAAAGAAAGCTTGAAAGTTTAAACCAAATCTCGAAGAGTAAAACTTCATTTTTAAATCATCAAGTAGCATTTTAGTTCAGCTTCTGTCTTATTGATTCTGTGGATTTCTGGATTCTTCATTGCTGAAAATTATTTGAGCTGTCTGAATTGGAATACTTTGGTCTTCATCTGGTTTCAAATCTTCCAGGGTTGGCTGCATTTGTCACTGAGCTGTTGTTTGATCCTTGTTGGTTGTTGCTGCTCAATATTCGCTTCAGCTGAGCTCTTCTTCATCCTTTAAATTTCTGTTTCCAGGTACACATTTTTGTATTTCGAGCTAATTCGAGATGAAATGGAGTGCTGTCAAATTTTTTAGTTGAATTCCCTTATGTTTGGATGTTTCAGTAAAATTTTTTTTAGCATGTAACTCATTAATAAGTGTATAATTAGAGTGCATATGTGCTAATGTGTCCTATAGCCCCTTATTAATTTCTGCAATAGCATTAGACTATACAAACTATGGTTTCTCATATGTATGAAAGTTAAGTACTTAATTGATTCCAGTAATGTGTTTCAGTAGGCTTGCTCGGTTTCGCAGTTACAAAATTGCAGGATATGTGAGCAAAGTCATGTTAATTTTAGTAATATTGAATAAGGTTAATAACTATTGTTAGTTCTTATTATTAGTGAATAATGTTAGCATAATGTCAGTTCTTAGGCACTAATATATTCTCAACGGTGGTGAAAGAGGAGTTAAAAAAATGGCTTTGTATCACAATTCCAATAGTCTAACTATCTAATAATGTTAGTTTAAGTAAGTTCGAAAATAGCTAGTTTGGCTTTAGTACTACTATCACCAAACTCTTGTGTTTATTTAATCATCAATTTCAGCAACCTTCACTAATAGATCAGGGAATAATGTGAGTATGAAATAGAACTTAAACGGACAGTGTTAATGTCTCGTCACAATATGAGCATAAGGGATTCGATCTTCTACTCGTCCAAATATTTTGTTCGACTAGGTTGATTTTAAGCCTAGTGTATATGTTACTAATAGTTTTTCCCAATGAGTTATTACATGGTTTGGGCTCCTCGGCCCTAAGATCAAAATAGGCACTATTTTTGTTAGCATATAAACGACCAGCTGTGGGTTTCAATTCAGGTATCATTTTCTGTTTAGTCTAATAATTGCTTTAATCGGCATAGGTTGAGTTAAGCAATCTAGGTACATTTTGATTTGCATATTTGTCAAGAGTCCGAGTTTATGTTGTAACTAGGTTTGCTTTGCTTTTTTTATTATTTTTTTATGTACAGTTTTGAATTAATAGAGCGGTTTAAAGTTTAATCAGAGCGCATAATTTATAAACATGTATAAAAATCAGATATTTTTTAGCCATTTATAATAGTTGAAGCGACCGTGCTAGAACCACGGGATTCGGGGGTGCCTAACACCTTCCCTCGGGTCAACAGAATTCCTTACTTAGAATTTCTGGTTCGCATACTTCATTTGGAAAGTAAAACATTTCCTCGATTTGGGATTTAAATAAATCGGTGACTTGAGACACCATAATTTATTCCAAGTGGCGACTCTAAAAAATAAATAAATAATCCCATTTCAAATATTGTCACTTAAATTTGGAAAAAACTCCTCGCCCGTTCCTCTACCCCCCGCGGTAGGTGGGCGCGCCAAAAGGAGGTGTGACAGCTCTGGCGACTCTGCTGGGGACACAGACCCAGAACTACTGGTTCAAGGTTTAAGAATTCGAGATAATTATTTTACTTGGCTTATTTATTATCTGATTTTATTATATGTTTGTATTTTAATGTGCTAAATGTTGCTTTTACCGCTTTGATATTTTTTGAATTGTATATAAATTATGCCGATACCCATTTTCTTCTTCTGAGTCTCTTTGAAATATAATATCGGGCATTTGCTGGACATAGCCCTTTTTTCTCAAGATAGCTGTGGTGCTTGGCACCCGGTGAAGGATTTGTAGTCACACATGATTAGGCGGGGAGTTTTGTCAATTAAGCTGGAAAGCCATGCTACCGGTGCACTGACACTCTTCGGCTCGAGTTGTCCGCTCGAGTTAAAGCTAGTCTAGACACCTTTTCCAATATGATGATGACTTAGAATAACAAAACCTTATGCCGGATCCCCGATAGGAACGTTTATTTGCATCATGTGCATATTTGACTTAGGAGACTCAACATAGAGGTTGGGCCTGTCTACGACAGGTGTACCTGAAACAAAAAGATCAACTTGATGCATCTTTGTATGTGCATTTATTTCGATCTTACATGCCGACCGGTTTGTTAATAGAAAGAGAGAGAATAAAAAGTGGAAAATGTCAGGATGTAGAATCAAAATAATTTTACGAAAATGGTCTGTTTTTTCTAGAAAATAATTTTTTTTTAAAAATAATAAAGAAAAAAAATCTCCGAATAAATTTTGTTAATTTTAAATAGTTAGTTTCTTTGAAAAACAATTTTTGAAAAATGCAAAAAAATAAAACATTCCAGATAATTTTTTTTTAATTTTACGAAAAATAGTTTAGTTTCTTTGAAAATAGTTTTTGAAAAATGCAAAAAAAATTGCCGATAAATTTTGTTGATTTTATGAAAGATAAGAAAATAATTTGTTTTAAAAATGCTGTTAAAAATAGTTTGTTTTCTTTTCTTAAAATGATTTAGTTCTTTTATTTTTGAACTACGCAAGTTTGATTCTCACCGAGCGTGAGATACGTAGGCAACCCATATCGGGCTCAACTAACATTGCTTTTTAAAAACATAAAAAAAGTAGTAAATTTATTAAGATTAGGAGGTTTTGTCCTTAGTCAAGAGTTAGGAAATTTTGCGAAAATAGCCAAACGCTTCAAAAGGGGCGCCGAAGGACTAATTTCGCAAAAACGGGAATATAGTCATCACACCGATATCCTGTTATACAGCCTTCAAATCTTCTTCAAGTGCTGAAAAGTCGTGATAACCAGATTCATTTAAAAAAAAGAAAAAAAAAAGACAAATTTTGGAAAAATTCTTAAGTTTTATTTTATCTTTTCCAGGATTAGCATGACTACATCGCAAAGAATCGGCCAGAAAAGAGCGAGAGATGAAATGCCACCCATGTTCATGGTCCAGGACAAAACCCCAGGTCAGCTCTGTAAATGGTGGGCTAGTTTTTCGGCTTGGGAAAGAAATCAAGTCCACAAGCACCTCAAGTTTCTTCCGGACATTATGATGATAAAACCGGACAAAAATCTGATTAGAGCTTTAGTAAGTTTTTGGGACTCAACAAGTAATGTTTTCGAATTTCGGGACTGCGAAATGACGCCCACTTTGGAAGAACTGGGCGGACTCACAGGGCTTGGGAGACATTTGCACAAAAAGAGACCCGCAGCTCATAGGCAAATGGGTGTGAATAATTTCTTGAAGAAGTTATGTCTCCGATGAGTTCCCATGGGTTGTTTGGAGAATGGTTGGGTGCCGCTGGAATATCTCTATAATAGATTTGGTGATAAGAAAGGGTTCGAGAAATTCTCAAACACTGAATTTGTTAACCAGTTGAATTATGATGCCTGGGGAGACTTAAGAATCTACGCCTTTATGATCGCTTTTCTGGGAACCATGGTTTTTCCCGAACGTGGCGGACGCATCAAATCCGTTTGGCTGCGGTGGTCTCATACTTACAGAGTAATGAAGAACACACTATTCTTCCTATGATCTTAGGAGACATCTTTCGGGCCTTAACTCGGTGCCAAGAAGGACAAGATTATTTTGAAGGTTGTAACATTTTATTTCAAATGTGGTTTGTAGAGCATCTCTATCATCACCCAATTGTGATAGACTTCAACGTGGACTGGCTGAATTACATTCGTTGTCATATGAACAGAGCTGCCCGTTGTAACCTTCCAAATGACCTAAGGACTTGGCAAGAACTTCTCAACTCTTTGATAGCAGACCAACTCACTTGGAATTATTATTGGTTCCCTTCCGCTAAAATCATGCACATGTCAACATATCGCCTATTCTACATACTAATGGGTTTCAAGGGATTCTAACCATATGCCCCGCTATGTGTCATGCGGCAGCTGGGTATAGAACAAAAAAGGCCCCCGATTGAAGATATGCGATCATTTACATGGGAATTCACAATGGAGGAGCTCCCAAGAGAGACTTATGCACAAAAGGTGTGGTTCCGTAGTCAACTCTCCGACATCGACGAAATGGTTGCCGATCGAGAATGAGGAGAAGTGAGCCTCGCATATCTTGAATGGTTCCATAACCAATCAATGCCCGAGCAAAGGGCAGAAAGATCGGTAAAGTATGCTGTCGATTGGGAGAAAGAGATAGAAACCAGAGTTAGGGAAGCTAAACGTGAAATGGCGCAAGATTTCCAATCTTGCATTAACACCTTAAAAGAGGACAAGGGAATCCTGGAAGCTGCCATGGACATACAACAGGCTGATTTCGATCAGGAAAGGGTCGGCTGGGAGCAGGAAAGAGAAAGACTCCGAACTCAAATTCAGTAGATGCAATTGACCGCAGAAAGGTCGAGGAGAAGTCGGAAAGACGAGATGCTGATAAATGACTTGGAAAGGAAAGCCTTTGAGCACCAGGAAGACTTGGAAAAGGCAGAAGCGGCTTTGGTTGCAATCCGGACAAAAGGGAGAAGAGCTGCTTACCAAGAAGCACTTCATCTACAACAGATAGGAAAAGATTATGGGGCGATCATCACTGATTTAAGAGAAGCAAATGCCGCTTTTAGAAAGCAAATTCTCAGGCAAGTCCGGGATGCCAAAGCAGATAGAGACCATTGCCATGACTTAATGGCACGGATGAAGGGGCAAATAGATAGGCTTTTGGATCAAGTCTCCGATAACGCTCAAGTATTAGGGGCAAAGAACCGACACATAAGACAGCTACTTACAGAAAAAGATATGATCAGGGCCACGATCAATGAAATTGGGCACTACATCACTATAAGAGGCCTGACCTGCGAACAAGTACCCCGGCCTACCCTCTTCTCTTCAATCATGGAATGTGTCCACCATGTCATGGCAGAGTTGGGGAGTCTACAGAGAGATCTTACACCGAGAACCATAGCAAGGCCAAACAACGCCCCCCAGGCGCAATGATTCAAAACTTTGGAACATGCTTAGAAGAGTCTGTTATTTTTAGAGTCTGTTTATCCTTTTAAAGTTTTCCTCCATTGTCGTCATTTTGCGAAGTGTTTCAAGTTGAAATTTGTGAAATAAAATTCAAAACATATTTCATTCGTATCTTATGTTTATTGTTTCTGAACTACGCCCGGTCTGATTCATGCAGGGACATGATACGTAGGCAATCCACATAAGATTCGACCGTCACTAAAAGAAAAGAAAAATGAAAAAAAAGGGGGAAGATAAAAGAAAAGAAGATCGATAGAGGATGAAAGCAAAGGAAAGTACAATCCGGAATGACGCATCGCAATCGAATACATGTAGCAACACAATCACATGTATAAGTGCATCACACCCAACGTGAGATTACTTATCTTTTATGTTGTTTCAGACTAACTGTTTGTTTGCCAAACTGCTGGTTTTAGTAAAGAGTGGTTGATTTTGTGGTAATCTGGCATCACATTCGTACTTCACAAGGTCCAAAGGAAGAGTTCAGCAGCTCAGAAGTACCCATCCCTGTTTCACAAGGTCGAAAAGAGGTGCCAACATGTCTTCAGAAATCCCTCTACCAACCATTCCCGTTTCGGAAGAAAGCTCCATAACAACAATTCCAGCTACTGAGTCAGCAGCTTTGGAGGAGAATAGAATTTTGCGCTGCCGCATGCTGGAGATGTTAGACGATTGGAATAATGGGAAAGAGCCCCCAAGTCTGATCCCTGGGTTCCCTGAACTTCTCCTCAGGTCAAGTGGGATTTCCAAAACCCCCACCAATTACCCACCTACTCTGTTTGGGTATTCTAATATCACAACCCTCTCCGAATCACCCTCCACTTCCTGTCCTCGGGTGACAGCATTAGATACATCCACAAAAATATCAGTTGGTTTACCAGTTCCAATCATGACGTATCCCACCACACATACTCCTTTCTTTGATTCCTCGTCCTTTACATTCTCGGCACCACCCCTTACACGGGATCATACCCAGGTTGCCGCCAATATATATCCTCAGCCACCTCAATATGAGCTCCTACCAAGCCAAAATACAAAATCTCCCGAGCAGGATGAAATGGCAAAAAGAGTGAGAAGCTTGGAGAAGATTCTGAAAAACATGAATGGTCTGAGAGGGCAGAAAAATGTATCTTATGCCGATTTATGCATGTTCCCGCATGTACATTTTCCATCAGGATTTAAAATGCCAAAGTTCGAAAAATATGATGGGCATGGTGATCCTATTGCTCACCTCAATAAGTATTGCAATCAGTTGCGAGGTGCCGGTGGCAAGGAGGAGTTATTGATGGCATATTTCGGAGAGAGTTTGGTTGGAATAGCCTCAGAATGGTACATGGACCAGGTCATATCTCGCTAGCACATTTGAGATGATTTGGCCAGAGATTTTGTTAAACAATTCCAGTACAGCTTCGACATTGCACCGGGTAGTAACTCTCTATCAAATTTGAAGAAGAATCCCTCAGAGAGCTTCAGGGAATATGCCATCAAGTGGCGTGAACAAGCGTCTAGGGTGAAACCCCCCATGGATGAGATCGAAATGGTCACGACCTTCCTCCAGGCTCAGGAGCCGGACTATTTTCAAAACATGATTTCAGTGATGGGTAAACCTTTCGTCGAAGCAATCAAGATTGGAGAGATAGTGGAGAATGGCCTAAAAACTAGCAGAATTTTGAGTCAAGCGGCCATTCGGGCAACTTCCCTAGCCATCCAAGGCGGGTCTGAAGGGATGCCCAGAGGCAAAAAGAAAGAAGAAACTGTCATGGCAGAAGTAGAAGATAGAAGATACCGAACCCCAAGGCAGGTATTCTCTGAAAGGGCCCCCCAGCATTACTATTCATACCACAGCATGACCTATGCTCCTCCGCCTCCACCCTACGCGGCCATGAACGCTCAACCTTTTTCACGACCGCAGCCACCATCCAACAGAAATCCACCTCTATTCCAAAGAAACCAACCTCCCTACCCATATCAATACAACTCCCGACCAAATAACACTCGCCACCGTGAGCCACCCAAGACGAACTTTACACCAATTGGGGAGCCATATTCCACTCTCTTTCCCAAACTCAGGCAAGAGAACCTATTGCAGCCAGTTCCGCAGAACAGGCAGAATTCGGACTCTCCTGCCTACCAACGAGGAATATACTGTGCCTATCATTCAGGTGTTGAGGGACATAGCACCGACAATTGTTGGAATTTGAAGAAGGCGGTGCAAGATCTAATCAATCAAGGGAGGATAGTTTTCGCAGATGAAGACATCCCAAATGTGACAAATAACCCATTGCCGGCCCACAACAACGGGCCAATAATTGGGATGATTTTTGACGATAAATTGTTTGACCCGGCCTTAAAAGTGATAATTACCATCTCCAACATGGAGAAGCGGCCTGATGTTACCCCAAAACAAGAGAAAGTGGGGAAAAAGGTTGAAGTTCCCAAGACTGGATCTGAAAAGACGATCGAAGTGAAGGCATTATCTCAAAAGAATGGAGTTCTTTACCTCTCGCGAGGCTAAGTGGAAAGACCCCTATCAATGCGTGCCCCCAAAAAGTTTCATTTGAAGAGGGAAACAACGGTGTATGTACCAAAGGGAACCTATGTGGCCCGAAAGCCAATTGAAAACTGCAACCATATGAACCCATGGTTATTGCACGGGCGCAACAAAAACCTATGACAGATCCATCCGCTGTACCTTGGAGCTATCAACGGACACTCGTTACACGCAAAGGAAAAAATGTTGTAGGAGAATCATATGAGAGCATTTTGGGGCAAAAGTATTTAAACACGCAGGAGATAAATAACGCCACACAAAGGCGTTTCCCATAAAAAAAAACCAGTAAGCGCCGAAGAGGCAGAGGTCTTTTTTCAGAAGATGCAAATGCCCGACTATGAGGTAATAGACTAACTGCGCAAATACCCGGAGCAGGTATCCATGTTGTCCCTGTTAATGAAGTCTACTGAACACCAGAAGGATTTGTTAAAAACCTTGAATGAGGCATATGTGCCTATTGAGATTTCATCTGAACAACTTTAAAGAATGGCGGAGAGATTTTTCGCAGTCAATCAGATTTCTTTCAGTAAGGCTGATTTGCCTTTGGAAGGTGAGGCCCACAACAAAGCTTTGCATTTGACTGTCAAATGTGAAGGCTACTACATGGAGAGGGTCATGGTGGATGGGGGTTAAGGAATAGACATATGCCCACTTTCCACTCTGGCCGCATAGGAATTGGAGCTGAAAGAATTCTGCCCAACAACATATGCGTGCGAGCCTTTGATGGTGTGAAGAGAGACACAGTCGGTGAGATTGATGTAATTATGACCATCGGCCCGGTAGATTTCGAAGTGACATTTCAAGTTCTTGATATGGACACTTCCTACAACTTTTTTCTGGGAAGACCATGGATTCACGCGGCTGGGGCTGTGCCCTCTACCCTCCATTAGATGTTAAAATTTGAACACAAGGGACAAGAGATTGTGGTCCACAGGGAGGACGAGCAGTCGATTTATTGGGATCCATCCATCCCATGCTTAGAAGTAGAAGAAGGAAGCGAACACATCGTTTATCAAGCTTTCGAGGTTGTATTGGCAGACCAACACGAAGAAGGGAACCCTTCCCCCAACCCTTTTTGTCTAATGCCTCCATCATGGTGGCAAAAGAAATAATCAAACATGGCTTCCAGCCAGGAAAATGTTTGGGGAAGTCCCTGCAAGGAGTATCAATGCTAATAACTTTGCCCACAGCTGAAAAGTTCTTTGGAGTAGGCTTTCGCCCTACCCCTGAAGACGAGAAATGGGCCAATAAAAGAAAGGAAAATGGATGGGTTATACCACGACCGTTGCCACATTTGTACCAAACTTTTGTTCGACCAAGATACAGTGAAGAAGAAGAAGATGAGGTATTCACATCAGAGGAAATCGAAGACATATGTGGGGCCATGAGGCAAATGCTTTACGATGTTAACATGGTTCAATCGGGAGAAGGAACAAGCACCGCCGAGGTGCTGTATGTGGGCCCAGAAGCCAAATTGCAAAATTGGGAGGCCACACCATTCCCAGTTAGGCGGGAGTTCTGGTAGATTTGTCCTGTCACTTTTCCTTCATCACAAGTTACTTCAGGACGTAGCTTGGATGTTTTTCTTTGCTTTCTTGTATTTTCAGTCTTCCTAATGTAACTTTGTTTATCTTCAGAAAATTCAAAGAAAAAAAAATAAATATTTCATCATTTTTGCACTCTTTCTAATTTTTGTTATTTATTCTTTATTTTCAGTCCTAATATTGTGGCTTTAAATAACATGACATGCTTGCGGACTTCGTGCTCGAATCTGGACACGCCACCTAATCTGGAAATAATGAACCAAGAACAGGAATACGATGAAGAAGAGGCTTTTAGGGAAATAAATCGAGAATTGGAACATTTTGAGAATAAACCTAAGCCGAACTTGAATGATACTGAACCGGTTAATTTGGGAACTGCTGAAGAGATCTCAGAGACCAAGATAAGCATCCACACAGATGAGAAAACTCGAGATGCAATAATCCAGCTCTTATTTGAATTTAAAGATGTGTTTGCTTTGTCTTACGATGACATGCCAGGATTAGGAGCCAATCTAGTGGTGCACAAGTTGCCAATCTACCCTGACTATCGCCCAGTGCAACAGAAGCAAAGAAAGTTCAAAACTGACATCAGTGATAAGCTCAAAGAAGAAATCACTAAGTAGTTAAAAACATGGGTAATTCGAGTGGTACAATACACCACGTGGTTAGCTAATGTTGTGCCTGTGCCAAAAAAGGACGGAAAAACTCGAGTATGCGTGGACTACCGAGATTTGAATAAAGCAAGTCCTAAAGATTACTTTCCTTTACCAAACATCCACATCCTCATTGATAAATGTGCCAAACATGAGATACAATCGTTTGTGGATCGTTATGCGGGATATCATCAAGTGTTGATGGATGAAGAGGACACTGAGAAGACTTCTTTTACCACACCTTGGGGAACTTACTGCTACCGGGTCATGCCATTCGGTTTGAAAAATGCCGGAGCAACATACATAAGAGCTATGACTGCCATTTTCCACGACATGATGCATCAAGAAATAGAGGTATACGTGGACGATGTGATCATCAAATCCAAAACTCAGGGAGATCATGTATGAGACTTGAGGAAATTCTTTGAGAGGTTGCGGAAGTACGACTTGAGGTTGAATCCGGCCAAATGCGCTTTCGGAGTCCTATCAGGTAAACTCTTGGGTTTCATAGTTAGTAGAAGAGGTATTGAATTGGATCCCACAAAGATAAAATCCATCCAGGATTTACCTCCTCCCAGAACAAAGAAAGACGTAATGAGTCTTCTGGGCCGATTAAACTACATCAGTAGGTTCATCGCCCGATTGACTTCTACATGTGAGCCCTTATTCAAGTTGCTGAAGAAAGACGCTGCAATCAAGTGGACAACTGAATGTCAAGAAGCTTTCGACAAAATCAAAGAATATTTGTCAAACCCTCCAGTCTTAGTCCCGCCAGAGCCAGGGAGACCTCTTTTCTTGTATTTAACAGTCTTGGAAAACTCTTTTGGTTGTGTCCTCGGACAACGTGATGCGACAGGGAAGAAAGAGTAGGCAATCTACTACCTGAGCAAGAAGTTCATTAGTTATGATGTCAAGTACACTTTGCTGGAATGAATGTGTTGTGCTTTAACTTGGGTCGCTCACAAATTGAGACACTACCTCCAAGCTCATACGACTCATCGCATTACCCGGTTGGATTCTTTGAAGTATATATTCCAGAAACCGATGCCCACCGGAAGATTGGCGAAATGGCAAATCCTGCTCACTGAGTTCGACATACTATGTCACTCGCACGGCAATGAAGGCCCAAGCGTTGGCAGATCACTTGGGAGAAAACCTGATCTACGAAGAGTATCAACCATTGGATACCTACTTTCCTGATAAAGAGGTAAACACGACGGAAGTTGTTTCAGAGGACAGTCGTTCTTGGAAAATGTTCTTCGATGGGGCGGTAAACGCTAAAGGTGTAGGGATTGGGACATCTTGATCTCTCCTGCCGGTCAGTACTACCCAGCTACGGCTAGGCTCCGGTTCTTTTGTACGAACAATATGGCTGAGTATAAAGCTTGTATCATGGGTATGAACATGGCAATTGATCAGGGCGTTGAAGATTTGTTGATCATGGAGATTCAGATCTAATTATCAAACAATCTCAAGGTGAATGGGAAACTCGGGATGTCAAGCTCCTCCCTTACCGACAACACGTGAATATTCTCGGCAAGCGATTTTCATCGATAGAGTTCAAGTACATCCCACGATGTCACAATGAACTGGCTGACGCACTTGCCACTTTAGATTTAATGCTACCTTATCTAGGCAACGCCCACGTCGATCATTTGGAAATCCAAATCAGGGAAATACACGGTTATTGCAATGCAATCGAAGAAGGACCAAACGTCAAGCCATGGTACTGCAATATTAGGAGATTCTTGAAAACACAAGAATGCCCTGAACATGCTACTGGAGATCAAAAGAGGACCATTAGGCAACATGTAGGTGGTTTCTTTTTGAGCGGCGAGGTCTTGTATAAAAGAACCTCGGATCTTAACCTCTTAAGGAGTGTTGATGCCGAAGAAGCAGGAAGAATCATGCACAAAGTACACGCAGGAGTGTGCGGGCCTCATATGAATGGGTATTTCTTAGCCAAGAAAATCCTTCGAGCTGGGTATTATTGGATAACTATAGAGAAAGACTGCTTCAGTTCGGTCGGGAAATGCCATCAATGTCGGGTACATGGAGATCTGATTCATGCACCTCCAACTGAGCTGCATCCTATGTCAACGCCGTGGCCAGTTGTCGCTTGGGGAATGGATGTCATAGGCCCGATTGAGCCGAAAGCTTCAAATGGGCACCGATTCATACTGGTCGCTATCGATTACTTCACAAAATGGGTTGAGGCTGTCACCCTCAAATCGGTCACCAAGAAATCCATGGTGGATTTTGTACACTCGAATCTTTTCTGTCGTTTTTGTATACCTGCAACTATCATCACCGACAATGCTGCGAATCTGAATTGTCGTTTGATGGAAGAAATATGCGAGCAATTGAAAACAACACATAGGAACTCCACTCCTTATCGGCCCAAAGCCAATAGTGCCGTTGAAGCAGCAAACAAAAACATTAAGAAGATTTTGAGAAAAACAATCCAGAGTTCTAGACAGTGGCATGAACAATTACCTTTCGCATTACTGGGATATTGTACTATAGTGCACACATCGGTGGGAGCAACCCCGTACTTGTTAGTGTATGGAACCGAGGCTGTGATACCGGCAGAGGTAGAAATTCCTTCACTCCGGACGATTGTTGAAGCAGAGATTGAAGTTAGCGAATGGGTTAAGACTCGATTGGAGCAGTTAACTTTGATTGATGAAAAGCGAATGGCTGCAGTCTGTCACGGACAATTGTACCAACAAAGGATGGCTCGTGCTTACAACAAGAAAGTACGACCGAGAAATTTTGAAGTAGGTCAGTTGGTTTTAAGACGCATTCTTCCACATCACCAGGAAGCGAAAGGAAAATTTGCTCCTAATTGGAAGGAACCATACATCATCAGGAAGATACCGCCGAGAGGAGCATTATACTTGGGAGATATGGAAGGAAAAC